>JANCIO010000114.1:0-100253 GCA_027604855.1 Psilocybe subaeruginosa
GAGACGGAGGAGGGGGGGGGGGGGGATAAATGATGCTGGCGCTGAGAATGACTGTGATGGTGGACCCGTGGCACGCGATGCATTTACGGACGAACAGACGAAGGGGACGGTGGGCGGGCGTATGTTACTGATCCAGACTGACTGGCCACGATCGCGATGAGTACTATAATTTTAAATTTAGTACGAGACGCTTTTTTCATTCATGTTACATTTTTACTTTGTTTTTTTTTTTTGTATGAATTATGAATTTCACGTATACTAGATGTCAGATACTAATCAAATCGCTAGTATGATGTTGAATGAGAGGACGAGTCTCGAGGGCTGAACGTTCTGAATGCATCTTCTATATTTTCTGTGTGCAAGGCTAAGGCGGCTTGTAGCTTGTAGCAAGTTATCTGAATCGGAATCCAATGCAAATTCGGATAATGAATTCATTGTGAAGCTCGATCGAGCGAATCTGAAAGCCGACTCGGACCGGGTCGTCACGATTCACCGTGCGTCGAGTCTCGAGCCTAATGTATGCTATGACTTGATCTCAGAGAGTAGGCGCTCCTATGGTAAGGGGGAAAGGGACGATCGATGATCATTGGGAAAGGGACGACGAATTAGATGCAGCGGCTATCAATGATATCAAAATCATACACCGTAGCATGATTGAACTTCAGAACCTACTGGATGATTTTTGTTCAATTACGTTTAGAGCAATTTATACGTTATTATTCGCCTCACAGTGTAAACTTTTGTGTCGGAGGCCCCAGTCGGAGGCGGAGGCGGAGTTGGAGTTTTATACGGGTGCCCCGATGAGTTGACCTTGGGTTCATTTTGGTTTCCATTCCTTCCTTCATCGTTAGTGCTGTTTATTAAGCGCAACGCACAAAAATCTCGAAATATTGATATCAGTCCCTCGACTCTGTACTCTTTATCATTTTCTCTTTCTTTAACCCCAGCCCCAGCCTCATCCTAGAGTTCGGTTGAACTTCAAAGGTACCGTGGATTCTGAATGGTGTCCTCTTTGAAATAAGTAATAGAATAATCTCACTTCCTTTTATGAGGACTTACATCTGCGCGCAATATTTAGGGGCACATCTCCCGTCTTCCTAGATAATATACCACGCCAAGCAGATCCCTCAGCGAAATCTCTCCACGTATTCTATATATTCTGTCAGAAAATGGAACACGAACACGTTCAGGACATCATCAATGGGTGCACTAGAATGGGCGGACAGGCTTGTCTTTCCTGTATTAAATATCCCAGGGCAGAGGAGAATTTGCAAAAAGCGAAGGAGCTACTAAGGACGGCTGCGGTATTAGGCGAGCATGAGACCCTTATTCGAAGGGCAGTCAATGACGAAAACTGTCGAACTCGTTACCGATATATAATATCACATTCTTCAAACAGTAAGCCACTATATATAGCTCAAGTTGAGTCAATTACTTACTTTGATTATCACAGTTGATTCCAACATTAATGCCACGTCCATGTTGGCTGTGATGCTATTTGCAGAAGGCGTAAGGAAGATTGTGGGCTTTAAAATCACACACACACACACCGTGTGGTAGAAATTTATGCTTTACATGTACCAGCTACATGATACTGAAAACCGAAATCGCAGAGTTCGACACGCTTCTCATAGAAGAAGCGTTTGCAAATCACATCAGCGCGCGAACTGCAATCAACAATATCCACGACCCCCTCAGCTCCACCGTGCCACTGGCATCAAAATGTTACCCGCCCCTTTGATGCTGGGTGCGGCATGCAAGGCATGGTGCAGTCTCCCAGACCACGCTCCGTCTCTGGAAGGATGTGGAACTCAATATGCAATATTTGACCTCTCTATACCGCACGGCTACTATCAAATCTGCCGTAGCCAAACAGACCACTCTCTGAACCACAGAAAAGTGGACCTCTTTCAGCAATGGTTATCCAGAACCGGCACGCTGGCCCTTTTGATCTCAATCTCCATAACCACCAAACCCAGTACTCTTAGTAGAATGAGGGAGCGGGTAGAGGCTCGACGGCCTATTACCCCTTCGAATGAGCTTCGCGGAGCCTTTGGGCCCCTCTTTGACACCTTGAACAACTACTGAAGACAATGGAGAGTTCTAGATGCTAAGCCACCAAGGGAGCTCTTATCGGACCTCAAAGCATACTCCAAAAATGCACCGCTTCTGCAAGAGCTGCACATTGAGCCATCGGATAAGGGTCTAGGCTATGACTATGAGGTAGAACAATTCAGTTGAAGCGTTGAAGCGCAAAACCCACTTCATGTCTCTGTAATATACTGTCCCCTCACATCCGTCAAGATTTAGCTGGCATAATATCACTCAGCTGTCGTTGAGAGTATCATTCGAGATCCGCAGTGAAGATCTCCAAACACTTTTGCGGGAGAAGGAAGATAGAACAGAATCCCGACCTTGAGGGTGACGAGGAACTAATATACGAAGAAAGTGTGCATTGTGTGTCAATTATCTATGTCGCAATACTGTGTATACATTCTATTCATGATTCCCGGAATGTGGAAGACTAAATGCTATATTTTACCTCGAATCCGTTACAGATAAGATACGTAGATTATCCTCCGATGAACCATATGTTCTGCTCAATCACGATGATTCTAGTGTAGAAAGTGTGTTCGAAGTTTTCGGAACACCTATTTAGTCGGATCGATGACCATGCGTACCTTGCGCACTGCGTATAAGTTGGTGATGCTAGGCTGAAAAACAAAAGTTGAAAGCAACTACGACGGTATGATTGCTCGATCTCTTCGATTTATCAATGCTTAGTGCTCAATTCAATATCATTCACCAAGTATTGCAACATGTCACCAGAAATTTAAATTGAATAACGTAGGGAAAGAAGATAAACTTCTTTACTCTCTCTGGAGTCAAACTCTGTGCTATCCTATATCCAGCATGGCTGTTTGTGTAACGGGTTAATTAAATCTTCTCTGCCGATATCTTTCCACGGTAACAGTAAAGTGACCCCTGCAGCTTGAATGTCCATCAGACGGTTGATCACTGTTTCGTCGATTGACGTCGTGGGTTTGGGATCCCGGCCTGTAAGAATTCTGAAAATAGAGAGCGGCCGACTTTGTCCTGGAAGAGGCCCAAAGATATCGGGTATGAGGTCCCAGGGAATCTCGTGATCCCTTGGTATGAAATACGACAAGGATCGCATATTTGTGAGGAATTGCTGCTGCTGGGAACATACACCTTGATCACCCAAGATGGGTGAAGTGTGGACGAGTTGGTTGAAAAAATTTCGATGATCTGGACCCACATTCATTGTATGTAGAACCAATTCCTCAACAGAAGGCAGCGATCGTAGCAGCGTGACCAATGCCGCTATGTCATACCTGCCGTGGTGGACGCAAAAGGATTTTAGTATACATGATGATCGCTCCAGAAAAGAAACTAGGCCATCAGATGGAAGCGTGGTCCAATGGTTGTCCAGTGTAATCGCGAGGCTACTTAATGCGGGCAGGGTAAGCAGATCAAAGATCAAGACAATGCAATTGCCGTCTGTGACTCCAACGCTGAGAAATTCCATAGTTGTGTGTTGCACAGGAGAATACGGTGTGTGGTTGGTAGGGCCCCGGGTGACATCGCGTAAATCGCAATGTTTCAATCTGGGGGCTTGTTTTAGAACCTCGAGGCACTCCAGCACACTGAATGATTCCGCCAACAAATCAGTGAGGTTACTCCAGTCGATATCCACATAAATCAAGCTGAGATGAGCTATGGAAATGACTTGTGGCTGGGGCTGCCTCGCCGCAATCCTGAATAGTACCTCATAGGGGGGATCGTAGTCGAAGTCCGACGGCATTAGGAACAAGCAGCGTAACAATGGGGTGCCTCTCGAGTCTCCGGTAAAACGCTGTAGGAGACTGATTGGGCCGACAAGTGCCAAATCTCGCAAGCGACCCGAATGGTTATTGAGAACATCGATGAAAGGCCCAATATTGTTTTCAAGCCTTTTCTGATAGAGGATCTTCTCATCTTCGTCACTTTCCATCCCATTATCGGATTCATAAAAGAACGGAGTGACGCCACGCAGCTGTACGGAGAGGGGTAGTTGTCCTGTTCTCGATATCCATTGCCGAAAGGTGTCCAGCTTGGATTCATTGATCTTGGATAGTCCAATAAACTTATCTCGGATTTCCACATTTGCGTAGACTGATGTCCAGAGATGTGGAGTAGCCCATGCAAGCTCTCGCCAAGCTTTACATGTGGCACCCAAATACAACGGGGCCATGATTTCGCGCCTGTTCGGCTGGCTATTTTGTTCCGTGGCCCATATATTCGGGATGATGGCGAAATTGAAAATGTGTGACGCGATCTCTCGTGGCAGTTGACGAAGGATTGGGTCGTGCGTTTGGTTGATTTCTGTTTGGATTTGACGGCGCTCTGCCAGCATCTTCTCCAGACTGGCTATCGTCTCGGCTATTTTAGCTTCCAGCTGCGTGAATTGTGTACATGGAAGACAGGGCATTCCTTGAACCATATCACATCTACTATAGGCTTTGTCCTGGAGATCGACTTGATTTCGACACACTGCACATCCTGCATTTTCACTATTATTGTTGAACTTCATTAATATATGGTTGATCGTGGGTATTATGAGATGCAAGAGGTCAAAGGCCGACTGGTAAAGTTGGAAGGAAGTTGAAAGAACTTGAACGATAAGTCGATAACCGTTTCAAACGAGGGTGCCATCACAACGACTCAGATGTTAACGGTCCTACGGTTCCACGTGACCTCACCTCTTCCGGGCTCCGAGTCAACGGCCCTCAACATTCAACAGCGAACGGCCCACGTCTGGGAATTTGGTACCGGCCCCTTCATCCACACTCTTTAATGCTCTCGACCGTCAGCAAACCTTCTTCGTCGCCGAATCGTGTGGCATTGTGCATCACTTTTAGTCTCAATAACGCTGCCCACCACTCATCGACCCTCAAGGGCCGTCAATGTGGAGGTTTTCGTATCTATTTTGCACTTCAGGACCAGCTAAGCACCTGTAATTACAACAGCATCAATACCGCCAAAGAAATCAACCACTGGATTGGGAAATTGAGACATACTGAAGTGAGGTGGTATAGAAGACGGTGATGATCGCGTTGTTTGACGCGGGAACGACGCCCAAGAGGGAGAATCAACGAAGGTAAGAATGACACGCAACATTTAGACTTAGGGCCGGTATTCATTGGTTGTGGACGTGGTGATTATGATTATGCAGATCAACAATTACTGGCGTACCCAAGATGTTGATTTATCTTATTGTAACGAGTTACGAACTAGAGTGAATTGCCGTCGCTGGCGGCTCACGCCTTGCTTGGCAAAAATAGGTGCAGGATTATCTTTCGATCACATGCTGTAAAGATGTTAAAATGTTGTGATGACCATGACTTATAAAAGAATTTTGACCATCCCAAAACCCTTGCAAGCAAGGAAATTCTACTTAGATCCATACTATTTATAGAGCTCGAGCCTATTCTGCATTTTTTGGCAGCTCACCGCTGCCGAACAGCTTGGTACTAGTAGGCATGGAAACGTATAAAGAGATTGGCAGGAACAAGGAGAAGATAGTTTGTACGGCAACTTGTCAATTAATCATTGACCGCCTCTGTTAACCTATTGTGCACCTACGTTAATCCAGCCCGCTCCTCTCACGACTCCATCGCGCGTATACCGATGATAAACTCGTTAATTCAAGTTCAAATTCAATGCAGACCGCTCTTTTGACTTCGCAAATGCTTCGAAACACCAGGCAGTATGTTTGTCTGAAACTTTTTTGGGCTTGTTCTCTGATCGCAGACTGGATCTCGCACTTTGCAGTGGGTGTGTAGTTCACTGAATGTGATTTGACTGACAGTGCTCATACGTCGCTTACTATTGTTTTTCATTTTGGTGTATATTCCTACGAGTGGCTTCCATTTAATACTTGGACCTGTCCCGGATTGAACACATGCGGTACAAGGCGCATGCTGCGGAAGCCCGTCGATGTGAATAATCCACAAGTACATCCACTATTCTTTCTAGCAACGTTGAAGTAGTCGAGGAAATTGCAGACTGGGGTGTCCTTTTCTACTATATGCTGCTGTAGGCTGATGTTTTATATTACATGGAATAGTTTCCTGGGCATTCATTGAGCTTCATAACGAATCACCAGCACCTCTTGTTTACCAGATGGATTGGGATCCCGTATTCTCGTAATTTAAAGCTGTACCGTGAAATGCACCAAGTAAGAGTGCCCCGAATACTACCCGAATCGAACCCTTAAAATAAGTTTGACTTGACAGTCCCTACTCACGATCTGCCACATGGAATTCGTGAGTATGGGAGTATTTGAACGTGGGCAGAGGCTAACGGCAAGCAATTTCCTTTTCCTTTTCTCCTCCAGCCTGCAACATTTCTCCATCGTCATGAGCAATACTGCGAATTTCTTTGCTGGTGCACGGGAATTCGTCATTAAGGATAGCCAGTTTATGACCAATCCCACTGTGAGCTTTAACCCAATTGATACAGTTTCTTGCTTAGAGTCATTCCTGCAGATTATCCACAACACCTACATCTACCAAGTTGGGAGTAGCGAACACGAAAGGATCGGCCCAATTGCAGCCACCCGGAGGATAGTCTCTACATCTTCCCCAGTTACCTCTGTTGTACCAAGATCATTTGGTGATATTGTCACTACCATTAATATCGTCCAGTCAATCTACAATGCCCTCAGTGACAGCGCGGGATCATCCTCCCTCTATATGTCCCTAATTGAGGAGCTTCGTTCGTTCGAAAAAGTCTTATTCAAAGTTGACCAGCTCCTTACGTCCACTCCTGTGGATGATTCTGTCCACCAAGCTGTTGAGATAGAAACCGCCGACTGTCTCAAGATGCTCAGAACATTCTGGGAGCGAATTGAGCGGTATCAGGGTGTTCTTGGTTTAGGGTGGAGCCTCATTTGGCCCAAAGTCACCTGGGCTATATACAAGGCGTCGGAGATTAAGAAGTTCAGACGGATTCTTTGCCAACATCAACAACGTATTGGAATGTTCTTGAGTGGATTACAAGCGTAAGTCTCATTTGAATTGATATGGCTGATATACTGATGGGTTCGTGATTATAGCGCCATTGTTAGTTCGGGTGTAGGTGTGATGAGGCAGGATTTAACATCAATCAAGCAGCAAGTGGCTGAGATTCGTACCAATCAGCAGCGACCGTTCATAGGCGTAGGATATGGTCTCGAAAATGCGTTGGTTCTTATAAATGCATTCGGAGAGCGCATAACATTGTCTATGGAGTTTTGCTGGTCACAGACGGTGCGTACATCAATTCTATTTGTGGCCGCTGACCACAAACTTATTTGACCGCTAGAAACTTCATGAAACGCTGATTGGCCTCTATAATGGGAAGATTGGCCAAGACTATGTTGCGCGGCTAGATTACAGCATTTCAACAGAGGACGGCCTGCAGGTGGCTACGTCCAGTAACTGGGGAACTGTTGTAGAACAAGGGAAAGTGATCATCATGAGCATGATTGTGAAGAGGATAGCACTCAAGCGGATTGGTCATCAGAAGGAAACATGCCCTCGTTGCTATAGAACAAAGGTTGGTGTTATGCGAGACAACGGATGGCTGAAGTGGTACGTAATTACAATGTTACCATCTTTTCATATGATTACTCATGCGTTCCAGTCGACGCTGCGAACGGCGCTTTGGCTGGAATGAAAAAACCTATTCGCTTGTTCCACCTTCGCAGGACCCGTCTATTACTGATTTTCGAAATATTCGTGTTGTGCCAGTGAAACGGGTAAAGAGAAGCGTCCTTGATTTATGGATATGGAGAACTCTGATTATTCCATATTGCTTCTGCATTTACAGGGCGTACGTGGCTTTGTTCATTTAGCACTTCAATTTCTCTGACAAATCTATCTCTCATCTACAGTTTGTACGTTAACTTGTTAATTTAGCACTTACAGCTCCTCTGACAATAGCGTCACACATTCCCAGCATGTGCGTAAATCGGCTGACCCAATACTGAAGTACTGACCGCCCACTCTGACAACGTCATCGCACATAACCAGAATGTGCGTGGACTTGTTGACTCAGCAGTGAAGTACTGACAGCCTGCTCTAATCATTCTATTGCGTATTTACAGCCTGTATGTGGACTTGCTAATTCAATGGCAGCCCCAGCTGACTCTCCAACAATTTCATTGCACATTTACAGATGGTGCGTGAAATTCGCCACTAACTATACTCTCTGACAAGCAGTTGTGCATTTACAGCCAGTACGTGAATTCATTTACTCCGTACTTACCGCTCCTCTGACAGTCACATCGCGTATTTACAGGCTGTACGTGAGCTCGCTAATTTTGCACTAACCACATAGCCCTCTGACAGTTCCGTTATGCATTTACAGCCGGTAAGTAAGGCTGTTGATTCAACGCAGATTACTTGTTGACTACTCAAACGCTCTCATTTTATTGAACTCCAGAGAGTGCGTTTTTCTCAAATGTTTCTAGACATATACTCTAATCACTGATTGGATCACAGTGGGTATGTAATCCATCAAATACGATTCTTCGCCTTTTACTCTCTCTTTCTGTATGTTCTCTTTAGGCTGCGAATAAAATTTCTGCTCACTCTTCGACACCTACTCTAGAATAAATCCACACAGACACGGGCAGAAGCCGAAGAAGTCAGTCGGTGTGAGTTGTCTATATTCTTATCCTCTTTGTTTGGCTAACAATTTTGAATGTCAATAGTCGAGGAAATTACTGACTGAGGTGCCCTTTTTCATGCTGTATGCTGCCGTAGATTGATGTGTTATATTACCTAGCACCGTTCTCGGACACTTTTCAGGTTCGGCAAATGGAACTGACCTTACGACTGGCGTTGTTTATTCAACTTCAAGTAATAGATTATACGATTCACGACCTATTTAAAACACTGCCATCCTTTACTGTCCATCCCAAACGACGAACGAAGTCATTGTCAATCTCTGTCATATGGAAACCAGGACAGTTATGCTCCCAGGACTCAGAACAAATACGGGCCGGATCACATGCCGGCTGATGATATGCAGTATTTCCACAATCTAATTCTAGGACAAATAAAATCTGGTATCTCGCAATTTTGAATTGTAATACTATTCCGCCATTGGCTCTGTCGAACTTCTATACTTGGTGATCACCGATACTTATGTATTCCTACACAACACGATATGTGGTCAAGGTAGCCGCTTTATGCACGCTGGCAAGTTTGATACTAGGCGACAAGCATTGAACCAAATTAGCATGTGTAGAGAACTGGCTGGAATCTATTTTGTATCTTCCACGCTAGCCCAGGACGTAGATCACCCATGTAACGCGGTCCAAGAGCAGCTAGCTTAATTTGAATGGGTCTGAAGACTGAGACACATAGCCTAAGTGAGACGAACATAAGTAAACTAGGCCCATCCCTGAGTGTAGCGGTCGTTGAAGCCGACTCCAGTTCGAATACAAGCACATCAACCAGAGCATTCTGCCATTCTTTCGCGCTTTTTTCTTGCTGAAAAAGTGAAACCATCTGGTATCCTTATACTTATATGATATATATGTATGCTAGAAGCTATCTTACGCAGTTATTGTTATAAAATGCGTCATACACTGGCCGGTTCAAGCATCTTGTGCAAGCCGTAGTACCATGAACGGTGTCGGCGTGAATTGATTTAATGCGGAACATCACTGCTCCGGCACTTCTTGAATCCCTCACTTTTGCTGATGTGGTTTATTACAGGATGTAGTATTAGAAGTAAAAACGGTTCAAAATAACGCTGCGTAAAGAAAACATAGACCATAGATACTCTTCTCGGTTCTATAATCAAAATATCCCGGTTCAAAACCATTGTTAACTCCTCGTACGCAAAATAGATGTCTAGAATCAAGAATTAAACCCTGGAGGACAACTAAAACTATTTGTCCTCCATCGGTCTGTCTATATAATGCATATGATACTTCAACTTGCTCAACAGTGATCTACTCAAAGTTTCGCTTTACAATCAGGTGAGCAATCTCTCCTCCAGTCGATCACAATACTTACCGCCGCTCGAGTATCATCAGCTTACACGCATCCTATCCGAGTCCAAACAACGGGAACGGCAATGGGCGCTTGTACGGTTATTATTAATATTGCCGGGAGCAGAACTGAATCTGATATGAGGGCGGGCACGAAATGTCTGTATTGGGACCCGAAATGTGAAGATGAGAGAATAAAAACATAACCGTATTCGATGTTCTCGAATAAAATTCTTTTATGACAATTTGATTTAACGCAATCGGAACACTCAAACTCCTTGCGTAACGACTCCCATTTTCGAAAGGCGGCTTTAAAAGTGTACAGACATGGAATCAACACCGATTCTCCAGTACTGCTACAACCAGTGTTGACATGATTAATGCTCCACTTATGTTCTTCATAGCTACTTGCACTGTGTTGGGTTCTGGCGAATAGAATGTAGTATTACCATGCTACTGGAACTGCTCGTGCGTCTGCTAACATTCTGTCTTGGGTGTGAAGGATGTTTTCTCGACCTCTGTCAATCGAGAGTTCTTTTCGATGATTACGAATGTCTCTATTGCCGTCTTTTATGATACAGCTCGAATGTCCTGGGATTAAGAAAAGATTCCTAGGGTTTGGGGGTGGTGAACTTGGTTAATTGTTGTTCGCATTTGATGGCAGAACCCGAGACCCCACTTTACAAATCTCGCAACCTCGACATCCAAATAGCATGATCGACAACGAGGAGCTGCTCGCGCTTCTATGGGAGCTTCAGGCTTTCGAGTCATTGTCAATATAACATTTGTTTGCTCACCCTGAAGTTTTGTTTATCACCTCCTCACACATGGCCGCCATCCCAGGATGCCCAGCATCGCAGCCACAGTTTCTACCAAACCCCATAACTCTCATTTATTCGGTATACCAAAGACGTTGCATTGATATCACTCCGTGGAAGATTCTATCCTACGATTTTGACCCACTCTCTGAATGCAGACGACCATTAAAGGACCTATGGATCGAGCCAAGCAAAAGTGAACTCGCTTGTGGAATAAAAACCTGGAAACATAATGATATCAGCAAGGATGTTGTTCAACGACTTAAAGATATTATCGACGCCGGTTATGAGTTCAGAGTACCATTCGAGGTATGTAGTGAAGATCTCCAAACACTTTTGCGGGAGAAGGAAGATAGCACAGAATTGCGACCTTGAGGATGATGGGGGCTAGTATGCGAAGAAAGCGTGCTTTATATGTCAGTTATCACTCTCTGTATCGCAATACTGTGTATACATTCCCTTCAAGATTGCAGGAATATGCAAGACTAAAGTATAAGAAATATTAGATTTTACTTCGAATCCATTACAGATAAGATATGTAGCTTATCCTCCGATACGCTGTGTTTTCTGCCAAAATCACGATAACTCTAGTGTAGAAAGTGTGTTCGAAATTTTCGGAACACCCATTTAGTCGGACCAATAACCATGGGTACCTTGCGCACCGCGTATAAGTTGGTGATGCAAGGCTGAAAAACAGAGTTGAAAGCAACGACGACGGTATGATAGCTCGATACTCTTTGATTTATCAATGCTTAGTGCTCATTTCAATATCATTCACACAGTATTGCAGCATGTCACCAGGAATTTAAATTGAATAACGTGGGGAAAGAAGGCGAACTCCATTACCACTCTCCGGAGTCAAACTTTGAGCTATCCCATTTCGATGATAGCAACTTTGTGTGCAATGGGTTAATCAAATCTTCTCTGCCGATATCTTTCCACGGTAACAGTAAAGTGACCCCTGCAGCCCGAATGTCCATCAGACGCTTGATCACTGCTTCGTCGATTGACCCCGTGCGTGTGCGACGCCAGTCTGTAAGAATTCTGAAAATAGAGAGCGGCCGACTTTGTCCTGGAAGAGGCCCAAAGATATCGGGTATGAGGTCCCAGGGAATCTCGTGATCCTCTGATATGACATATGAGAAGGATCGCATATTTGTGAGGAATTGCTGCTGCTGGGAACCTACATCTTCATCATCCAAGATGGGTGAAGTGTGGATGAGTTGGCTGAAAAAGCTACGATGATCCTGTCCCTCATTCAGCAGCGAATGTAGAACCAATTCTTCAACAGAAGGCAGCGATCGTAGCAGCGTGACCAATGTCGATGTGTCATACCTGCCGTGGTGGATGTGAAAGGATTTTAATATGCATGATGATCGCTCCAGAAAAGAAGCTAGGTCGTCATAGGGGATCGCGGTCCATTGGCTCGCTAGTGTAATCGCGAAGCTGCTTAACGCGGGTAGGGTAAGCTTGGCCAAGATCAAGACAATGCAATTGTGGACGTCGGCTCCAAAGCTGAGAAATTCCATAGTTGTGTGTTGCACAGGAGGATACGGTGTGTGGTCGGTAGGGTCTCTGTCGACATAGCGAAAATCGCAATGTTTCAATCTGGGGGCTTGTTTTAGAACCTCGAGGCACTCCAGCACACTGAACGATTCCGCCAACAAATCAGTGAGGTTACTCCAGTCGACCTCCACACAAATCAACCTGAGATAAGACATGGAAACGACTTGTGGCTGAGGCTGCCTCGCAGCAATACTGAATAGTACCTTATCGGGGGAATAGTAGTTAAACTCCGATGGCGTTAGGAACAAGCAGCGTAACAATGGGGTGCCTCTCGAGTCTCCGTTAACACGCTGTAGGAGACTGACAGGGCATAAAAGTGCCAAATCTTGCAAGCGGCCCGAATGATTGTTGAGAACATCGATGAAAGGCCCAATATTGTTTTCAAGCCTTTTCTGATAGAAGATCTTCATCTCATCTTCGTCACGTTCTATCT
The DNA here is from genome assembly GCA_027604855.1 of Psilocybe subaeruginosa. Taxonomy (NCBI): domain Eukaryota; kingdom Fungi; phylum Basidiomycota; class Agaricomycetes; order Agaricales; family Agrocybaceae; genus Psilocybe; species Psilocybe subaeruginosa. The sequence goes on from JANCIO010000114.1 coordinate 12,869, forward strand.
CATCATCGGATTCGTCATACCCGTAGACTGTGATGCCACGCAGCTGTATGGAGAGGGGTAGTTGTCCTGTTCTTGATATCCATTGCAGAAAGGTGTCCAGCTTGGATTCATTAATTGTGGACAGTCCAACAAAATCCGCTCGGACGGCCACATTTGCATAGACCGATGTCCAGAGACGTGGAGTAGCCCATGCAAGCTCTCGCCAAGCTTTACATACAGCACCCAAATACAACGGGGCCATGATTTCGCGCTTGCTTGGCCGTCTATGTTCTCTCGCGGCCCATATATTCGGGATGATGGCGAAATTGAAAATGAGTGACACGATCTCTCGTGGCAGTCGACGAAGGATTGGGTCATGCGTTTGGTTGATTTCTGTTTGGATTTGACGGCGCTCTGCTAGCATCTTCTCCAGACTGGATATCGTCTCGGCTATTTTAGCTTCCAGCTGCATGAATTGTGTACATGGAGGACAGGGCCTTCCTTCAATCATATCACATCGACTATAAGCTTTGTCCTGGTGATAGACTTGATTCTGGCACAATATACATCCTAATGGGAGAATAACTGCATTTTCGGCATTGTTGTTGAACTCCATTTATCTATGTAGGACAAGATGTGTTCAATCTCGTGCGGATGGATCGTGGATCGGTTTGTATACATACCTACATGCAGCGTAGAAGCTTCTGTACTGATCTCGGAGAGAAATTGAGATACAGGTTGATCGTGGGTATTAGGAGACACAAGAGGTCAAAGGCTGACTGGAAAGAAGTTGAACGATAAGTCGATAACCGTTTCAAACGCTCAAACGAGGGTGCAATGACTCAGTTGACGATCCCACAATTTCACGTGACACGCCGAACGGCCTCTGGGAATTTGGCACCGGCCCCTTTATCCACCCTCTTTAACGCTCTCGACCGTCAGTAAACATTCTTCGTCACCGAATCGTGTGGCAATGTGCATTGCTTTCGGTCTCCAACAACACCGCCCACCACCCATCGACTATAAAGGGCCGTCAATGTGGAGGTTTTCGTATCTATCTTGCACTTCAGGACCAGCTAAGCACCTGGACTCACAGCAGCACCAATATCACGAAGAAATTAACCACTAGATTGGGATCTGAGATGTCCAGAACAGAAGGGGTATAGAGGATGATGGTGGTCTCATTGTTTGATGCGGGAACGATGCCCAAGAGGGAGAATCAACGAAGGCACGAATGACACGCGACATGACGGAGGGCGGGTATTCATCGGTTGTGGACGTGATAATTATGAATATGCAGATCGACAATTACTGGCGTACTCGAGATCCTTAATTCAGGCCCTGTCGTGTTGCTGTACGATGTAAGCTGCACGATGTAAGACTGAACGTGGCTTAAGATAGGCATATGCAAGATGGTATATTAACAAGAGTCTAAAATATTATATGAGGCGCCACAACAACTGGAAAACAAGAAGCAAAAGATTAAAAGACGACGGTGAATGGTGTAGAGTAGAACGGCGTTAATAGCAGGTGCCTTCCAAGCACCGATAAAATAACATAGGTATGTAAACGCCGATCAGTCAAAGAGTCGCACCCACTGGAACCCCCACCTGAGGATCATCTACTCGACATCGCGCCACGGTCTATCCACATTGGCATCCAAATCCTCGTCAACTTCAGTCAACGCGAGGCCATCCATACGCCTCGAAAACTCGTTCATATCAAGTGTCGCAGTCTGACGAACGGCCTTGTTGTACCCCCAGCCTTATCCACAGGGCTATTAAGATCCCATGTAATATCCGGGCCAGTTCATCCGCCTTGCAAGTATATTTAATTGAGGAACGACCTCCAGAGCTCCAGAGCGGGTTGAGAGACAGGACCTGAGGGTCGCCGACGATGATAAGCAGAGCCTGGGCCCATGTCACCGCAACTAGATGAGGGTTTTCAGTGAGAACCCGACGGAAGAGAGAAAGCGTAGACATGCCATTGAAGCGCCGGGAATTGGCCACAAAGCCGAGGGTATGTTTCAAGTCGTACTCCACGAACTCCTGGCTCCTTCTAACAGTGGAAATACAGATGATTTTGCGTTCCTGTGTACATACAGTGAATGGATAAGCCTCTCGTAATGGATGAAATTAACGCCTGACGTACCTGTCCTTGGAACTCTTCAACTGAGCCTATCTTGACATCGTCTGCGACATCTCGTAAAGCCGCCCTTAATTTGACGCATTGTGCGTGGTAAGGAGCGATGATCCTAATGTCTTTATCAGCTGAATGGTTAGAAAGAAACCAAATGAGATTTAAAAAACACGAAAATGAAAGGAATACACAATACTTGTGCGGAAAGTCCGGTCAGACTTCAGCCACTGCACATAACTTTTGATTTGTGTAATTTCATCAATGTTGAAAAAGGACGGAGGCCATGCCTCCCGGTCATCTTTCCCGGCAACGGCGTGGAAAACAACCGGGAATTTCTTTGAAGGCAGGTACGAAGAGTCCAAATACGCGTTGATAACGGACAACTGTGCACACTGCTGCAGTTCGTTTTCACAAAAGGTTTGATTGGGGAACTTCAGTATGGCGTCATGCGAACTGAAATTTTTGACAAGCTTGATAACACTTGGAGAAAAAGTCTAATAAGTCAATATGATAGGTATTTGGAAGACGACGGCACTCCTGCCACATACCTTTTACCGTATGATTTTTTCAGGTCATAAGGCTCACTGTCCATCAGTCGTTCGAGATAGCTCTTCTCTAGGCCGAATTTCTGGCAATAGCGGAGGGAACGATCGGGCCGAGTTGATTCGGGTCGCCTGAAAGGATGATATTTGTGTTACTGTTTGCCATGGTCTTGATAGAGGCAAAAACCTCGGGCTCGGTCGCCTGGCCAGCTTCATCAATAAATATATGCGTGAAATGGCCACGAGCCATTCCAATACCAGCCAAAAAGGATGCAGAGATGCGTGTCGACACTACTACCCTGTATTTTTGCAACTTGTGCATAGGCGGAGCCGTAAAATGCCTATCGGGTAGAGTTGCCGTACATGGCCGTAAATCGTCAGGGACTTGATTTTTGAAGCGCGACGCAGCGCAAAAACGGAATAGTTGGTCAAAATTGAGCTTTCGTTCTCCTCGATCCACACGATCCACACGATCCACACGAAGGCGAGAAGCAATAAGGTCGGCTGCAGAGTTTCTGGGAACACAGGCAAGGATTCTAGCTTGAGGATCGGCCACCAGAACCTGCAGAATAGCCTCTACAATAGTGATTGTCTTTCCCATCCTAGTTCTGAAAAAATGATATAGGTAAAGGTGTTGGACTTCAGGTTGTAAGTGATCAAAAAAACTCAGTGCCCGAAAACGGAGGGGAACCAGGACATAATGTCGCAATTGACACGACCGCTTTAAGTTGTGGCGCGTTCGCCGATAATAATGGATTAATCAGCTTCATACCAACGCTTGCAGGTTGGCGAGCGGTTCCAGGAGCAATGTGGGAAACACGAGGGAAAAGAACGCGATCTTCGATGAATGCACTGTCCATTGCCTGGATCTGGCGACGAGCAGGAATGCGATTTAATTTGAAGCGGACATGGAATCGTCTTCCTTGGGGATGCTGCGTAAAGGAACCATGGAATCGAGGGCCAACTTCGGATTGACGAACGGCGTGTACCTTTGAACCACCGTCCGTCTCTGACACCCCTCTCCTGAACAAGTATAAGGTCGAATTGTGGGACAAGGTGTTAAGGTAAATAATGGACGTTACATTCGACTATATGCACTCACCGACTAAAACACTCGGGCGTTTCTCCGCTAACCATGGAACTTCCAAGCTAATAGTCAATACATAATTAATACAAGTACACTTTGGACTGTTCTTGGTTGACTCACGGTTGTGCGGGCAAGGGAGAGTAGACCTCCTAGCAGGTATATAACTCTAGACAATGTCCGGGGAGCCGTATTGACAAGTCGAAACGTTTGTCCGACATGCAATGGTGAGAGTAGGTTGGGAGATGTGGACAACACTCGTTATCTATTCTTTTCTCTAATCTTATCTTTCTTTGCAAAAAGATGCAACTGTTTGGTTAAGACGTGAATAACAAGCATAGCCAAGCTTCATCCACATCTGAGATCTCTTCTTTTGCTTTTGCTACGAACCAACCATGACGTATCCAATGTCTAACAATAGAAGTGACTCCTTACAGTCTAATGCTTCAACATTGTCTACTCTTACGTCTTGTTCTTCGGAAAGTTCGGTCCAACTTTACGAGGAAAAACTCAAGCCAAGTATTGACGCGGTCAAACTTGAAGAGAGCGACGCCCCACTTCAGGAACTCGCCGATAAAGCAGAGACGATAATCAAGGAAAAGTTCGCGTCTCACCCAAGCAGTATCTACAAATACAAGAAGGATTCCAAAGAAATATCCGTGGGGCTCGATAAAGTCATGCTCGCTATGCTTGCTTGCGCTGACGAAGGCGGAGGCGAGAGTGGAAAGCGATATGTGGCATGCGCCATTTTGGCGTGTTCCAAAGAAAAGGACGAGATAGAGGCACTTCAAGCTCTCGGTACCACATGGCTTACTCATTTTCTATTCATTTGTCAGTCCTACTGGCATTTCCTGATCACTAGAATGGAATCTGACATTTCTTTTTAGTTAAAACAACCAGGGGTCACGGAAACCAACCAAATGAAACTCCTTCTGACATTACGACTCTGACCATCGACAAAACAACAACCCATCTTCGGAAAGGAGTGGGTAATAGGGCAAAATCATTCCGCAACGATGTACGTGGTTGTCCTCTGACCCAAATATTGCTTTGTTTGACCGCCCCTCAAGGTACTGCTGCGAGACGGATATACATGTGTCTTAACAGGGTTTGAAGACAGGTCACACCCTCAGCCATCAGATGATACACCTAGTGTTCAATTGAACGGCGCTCACATACTTCGTAGGTCGATCTGTCAATTTGATCACTCCAAATCCGTGAGTCACCCCACCATTCGAATCAAGGTATTTGTTGGCCAAACGTTGTTTATCAATTACATGCAGTGCAAGTCCGCTGTGACAACATTTGACATATTAGTCAATTTTACTCGTATTCCAGTCAAGAAGCTCGAGGAATTGCATGAAAGGATAGATGACGCCGACAACGGCATTACCCTGGAACGCAATACACAACACGCGTTTGATAATTTTCACTGGTGCTTGAAGCAAACAGAGGTGAGGAATATGAAACTTGGTTGATTCCATTGAGTTGACAACGCATCTAGACGGAGCATGTATACGACCTGAAGGTCTTCAATGCCAGAGCAATACTGAAAAAACCTGAAAACAATCATATCACATTCAGAGACCGCAGCAATGATTTCCCCTCCAGCTCTACTCGCAAGATGAACCATTCCATTGATTTGCCTAACCCTCTATATATTCACATTCATGCCACCATAGCCGAAGTTATGAATATGAGTGGTGCAGGGAAATTTTTCGACGAGCTCTTATACGTGTATAAAGATAACGAGGGCAATGTTCCCCCTGTGCGATGCTGGCCAGAGCTAGAGGATGTGATGGAAAAACAATTACTGAAGGAATCTGTTACCAAGCTATTTGAGTTGATCTACTCTTCATTACCTCGTAACGATCGTTTGCATCTGACGTAGTAGACCTGTACAAAATGAGTAAGGGCCTGTTCGGCAACCGAACATCTGGTGTTCATCGTATCATCATCATATGCTATTCCCCAGCGTGTTCGACGTGCCAATGGCATTGAGGGTCTCCATGTTCTCAGACAATTTTCAGGTTCGACAAATGTAACTGACTTCACGGTTGGCGTTGTTTATTCAATTTCAAGTAATAGATCATACGATTCACGACCCATTTAAAACACTGCCATCGTTTACTTTCCATCCCAAACGACGAATGAAGTCTTTGTCAATCTCTGTCAAGGAGAGTTATGCTCCCAGAACTCAGAACAAATACGGGCCGGATCACATGATGTGGTATTTTCACAATCTAATTCTAGGACAAATCAAATCTGGTATCTCGCAATTTTGAATTGTAATACTATTCCACCATTGGCTCCGTCGAACTTCTATACCTGGTGATCACCGATACTTATGTATTCCTAGACAACACGATATGTGATCAAGGTAGTCGCTTTATGCACGCTGGCAAGTTTGATACTAGTCGACAAGCACGGAACCAAATTAGCCTGTGTAGAGGACTGGCTGGAATCCATTTCGTATCTTCCACGTTAGCCCAGTACGTAGATCACTCAACATAGCACTTACAACTTTTTCATATACATGTAACGCGGCCTAAGAGCAGCCAGCTTAATTTAAATAGCCCTGAAGACTGAGACACATAGCCTAAGTAAGGTGTTCCGTGTTTAGAACGAACATAAGTAAACTAAGCCGGCCCATCCCTGAGTGTAGCGGTCGTCGAAGCCGACGCTAGCTCGAATACAAGCACATCAACCAGAGCATTCTGCCATTCCTTCGCGCTTTTTTCTTGCCGACAAAGTGAAATCATCTGGTATGCTAGAAGCTATCTTACGCAGTTATTGTTATCAAAGGCGTCATATATCCGGTTCAAGCATCTTGTGCAAGCCGTAGTACCATGAACGGTGTCGACTATGCTTTTAGGCGTGAATTGATTCAATGTGGAACACCACTTCTCCGGCACTTCTTGAGTCCCGGGTCACTTTTGCCGATGTGGTTTACTACAGGATGTAGTATTAGAAGTAAAAATGGCTCAAAATAATACTGCGTAAAGAAAACATAGACCATAGATACTCTTCTCGGTTCTATGATCAAAATATCCTGGTTTAGAACCATTATTAACTCCTCGTACGCAAAATGGATCTCTAGAATCAAGAATTAAGCCCTGGAGGACAACTAAAACTATTTGTCTCCATCTGTCTGTCTATATAATGCATATGATACTTCAACTTGCTCAACAGTGATCTACTCAAAGTTTCGCTTTACAATCAGGTGAGCAATTTCTCCTCCAGTCGATCACAATACTTACTGTCGCTCGAATATCATCAGCTTACACGCATCCTATCCAATCAGTATGTGCATTAAGGCTTGCATAAACACAGTGTAATCCTATCTGAAACTTTTCTTCACCAGTCAAAAATGTTTCCTTCTTCATCTCTAACTGCGTTCCTCGTCTCTGTGCTCATCGCTCAGGCCGTTGCATTACCCCAATTTGGAAGCGGCAACAACGGCAACACCAACTCTGGCAATGGAGGAAGTAACAGCGGCAACGGCGTCGGTGGAACCAACAACGGTAACAACAACGGGCGGTTGTATGGTTATTACCGTCGCGAGCCACAATTTGGAAACGACAATAACGGGAACACCAACTCTGGCAATGGAGGAAGTAACAGCGGCAACGGCGTCGGGGGAACCAACAACGGTAACAGCAACGGGCGGTTGTATGGTTATTACCGTCGCGAGCCACAATTCGGAAGTGGCAATAACGGGAACACTAACTCTGGAAACGGAGGATACAACAGCGGCAACGGCATCGGCGGCTCCTACAACGGCAACAACAACGGTGGTTTGTATTATCGCGAGCCGGAGCCGCAGTTCGGGTATGGCAATAACGGGAACACTAACTCTGGAAACGGAGGAAGCTACAGCGGCAATGGCAGCGGTGGCTCCTACAACGGCAACAACAACGGCGGTTTGTACTATCGCGAGCCCGAGCCGCAGTTCGGGAGTGGCAATAACGGGAACACCAACTCTGGAAACGGGGGCAGCGGCAGCGGCAATGGCTACGGGGGCTCCTACAATGGCAACAACAACGGAGGCCTGTACTACCGCGAACCCGAACCACAGTTCGGAAACAACAACAACGGAAACACCAACTCTGGGAACGGAGGCAGCAACAGTGGAAATGGCTCCGGAGGAACCAACAACGGCAACAGCAACGGGGGCTTTTACTATTGATATTGTCGGGAGCAGAATTGAATCTGATAGGAGGGCGGGCACGAAATGTCTGTATTGGGACCCGAAAAATGAAGCCGAGAGAATAATAAAAACATAGTCGTATTCGATGTTCTCGAATAAAGTTCTTTTCTGACAATTTGATTTAACGCATTCGGAACACTGAAACTCCTTGCGTAACGACTCTCATTTTCGAAAGGCGCCTTAAAAAGTGAACAGACATGGAATCAACTACGATTCGCCAGTACTGCTATAACCAGTGTTGACATGATTAATGCTCCACTTATGTTCTTCATAGCTACTTGCACTGTGTTGGGTTCTGGCGAATAGAATGTAGTACTGCCATGCTACTGGAATCGTTCGTGCGTCTGCTAACATTCTGTCTTGGGTGTGAAGGACGTTTTCACGACCTCTGTCAATCGAGAATTCTTTTCGATGATTACGAATGTCTCTATTTGTCGTCTTTTCATGATACAGCTTGAATGTTCTGGGATTAGGAAAAGATTCCTAGGGTTTGGGGGTGGTGAACTTGGTTAATTATTGTTCGCATTTGATGGCGCTCTCCGAGCAGATGTAGAAGTCGCAGTATTGGATGAAAGGTCTCAATCAATCTATGAATGTTAAACATTGAACAAGGTTCAAAAACTCGAACGATGCTCTGCATCACTTTTAGTTTTCAACAACACCACCTACTGCTCAACGACCATCAAAGGTCGTCAACGGCGAAGCTTGTGGCCTATATCTTACACATCAAGACCAGCTATAGCATTTGGATTCACGATATCATCGACTTCGTGCCGAACTCTTGAGAATACAACCACTTTAGGACCTATATCATACTATCAACGAACACTATCGATAGCAAACATGGCGTCTGCATTGGGATCGAAACAACCGGCATCGCTCAATTGGATGTGCAACCCGTCGACGATAGCCCCAATCGATCCCACCTTCTGGTCAGTCGGTTCTGTCGTGCCTGCTGCTTTTGCTGACCGTTGTATTTCTGTGCAGATGTAAAAGTTAGCTGGATGGATGCGTGATCTTCTGCTGCTCACCGTGTTTTCAGGGCGTCGACGACGGTCGCCCAAACCGTTCCCGGTGTTCATGCTTTTTTTCATCGTGACAAAAGCATGTGCTCGTGCTGAAGGGAGATCTAGGTCTTGGTACGAAGCGACTGGATATAGATTGAGTGTACGAGAAGCGGGGGTCTAGGCCGGCCTGAAGATGCGGCAAACGGTGAGCAAAAGGTGCACTATAGTGATGAGAGTACAACTGACACCATTCACCTGTGTATGTAGTTTCATTTCCCTCCCATTCAGCCTCATCGTCCTCCGTCCTCCAAGTCAATCGTCTGTTCATGGTCGCTGCCCCTTTGCCGACCGACACGACGCATGATGGAGGAGCTATGGCAGGGCACTTATTGGTGAGTTATACGCGATCCCGACCGTTTGTGGATGTGCCTGACCGACATCCACAGGTGTATTGTCTTTCTTGAAGATGCATCCACTCTCTGCGAACTTGTGGACAAATCTTCATTGAAAGATACGACGACTGGCTGGACGCGACGTGCTATACCTCTTCACAGATGTACATCCTCCCACTTTGCTTCCACCCACCTACGACAATCCCTACCTCAACGAACGCGAAATAAGAGAGTATAGCACAGCGTAGATGGCCAAAGAACATACCTGACGCCTCATGGCCGTGTTCTCGGTGCTCCCATCTGGTGCCTTGCGTATAAATGAATGCCTTGATTAGATGGAAAGTTGAGGAGAGAATATTGACCATGATGCCGACTGGAGTGTTTTTAGAGGGATGAGTAGCGACATTTGAAGGGGAGGAAGGGTACAAGTGGCGACATTTTGAGAAGATGGTCGCTTCCAAAAAGAGCGCGGTAGTCAGAGCAAATGAGATCGCGCGACTACCACGGTCACACGTGACATCACCTCATCCGAACCAAGAATCCAGATTCAATTAATATCCGAGTCAGAACCCGAGACCCCGCTTTACGAATCTCGCAACCTTGACCTCCAAATAGCATGATCGACAACGAGGAGCTGCTCACGCTTCTATGGGAGCTTCAGGCTCTCGAGTTGTTGTCAATAGAATATTTGTTTCCGCACCCTGAAGCCTTATTGATCACCCTCGCGCACATAGTCGCCATCCCAGGGTGGACCAGCTTCGCAGCAAGGGTTTCTTCCAAACCTCAGAATTCTCGCTTATTCGGAAGACCAAAGACACTGCAATGATATCACTCCGTGGAAAATTCTACCCGATATTATTGGCCCACTCTCTGAATACAGACGACCATTAAAGGGCATATGGATCGAGCCGAGCAAAAGGGAACCTGCTTGTGGAACCAAAATCTTGAAACATAAAGACATCAGTAAGGATGTTTTTCAACGAATTAAATATGTTATGGACACCGGTTATGAATTGAGAGTACCATTCGAGATCTGTAGTGAAAATCTTCAAATACTTTTACAGGAGAAGGAAGATAGCGCAGAATTCCGACCTTGAGGGTGATTAGGGGCAAGTATACGAAGAAAGCGTGCATTTATGTGTCAATTATCACTATCTATATCGCAATACTGTGTATACGTTCTCTTCAGGATTACAGGAATGTGCAAGACTAAAGTATAAGAAATATTAAATTTTACTTCTAATCCATTATAGATAAGATATGTAGATTATCTTGCGATGAACTGTGTTCTTTGCCAAAATCACGACCATTCTAGTGTAGAAAGTGTGTTCGAAGTTTTCGGAACACTCATCTAGTCGGATCGATGACTATGCGTACCTTGTGCACTGCGCATAAGTTGGTGATGCAAGGCTGAAAAGCAAAAGTTGAAAGCAACGATGACGGTATAATAGCTCGATCTCTTCGATTTATCAATGCTTAGTACTCAATTCAATATCATCCACGAAGTATTGCGAGATGTCACCAGGAAATTTAAATTGGATAACATAGGGAAAGAAAGCCCACTCCATTACCACTCTCCGGAGTCAAATTTTGAGCTACCCCATGTCGAAGATAGCAGCTGTCTGTGCAACGGGGTAATTAATTTTTTTCTGCCGATATCTTCCCATGGCAACAGTAATGTGACCCCTGCTGCCCGAATGTCCATCAGACGCTTGATCACTGCTTCGTCGATTGCCGCCGTGCGTTTGGGACCCCGGTTAAGAATTCTGAAAACAGAGAGCGGCCGGCTTTGTCCTGGAAGAGGCCCAAAGAGATCGGGTATGAGGTCCCAGGGAATCTCGTGATCCCCTGGTATGACATATGAGAAGGATCGCATATTTGGGAGGAGTTGTTGCTGCTGGGAACCTATATCGTCGTCATCCAAGATGGGTGAAGTGTGGACGAGTTGGCTGAAAAAACTTCGATGATCCTGACCTTTATGCGGCTGTGAATGCAAAACGAATTCTTCAACAGAAGGCAGATTTCGTAGTAGCGGGATCAATTCCGCTATGTTATACCTGCCGTGGTCGATGTAAAAGGATTTTAGTATGCATGATGATCGCTCCAGAAAAGAAGCTAGGTCGTCACAGGGGATCGTGGTCCATTGGCTCTCTAGTGTAATCGCGAGGCTGCTTAACGCGGGCAGAGTAAGTTTGTCAAAGATCAAGGCAATGCGATCGTCGTTAACGGATCCAACGCTAAGAAATTCGATAGTTGTGTGTTGCACGGGAGGATGCAGTGTGTGGTCGGTAGGGTCTCGGTCGACATAGCGAAAATCGCAATGTTTCAATCTGGGAGCGTGTTTTAGAACCTCGAGGCACTCCAGCACACTGAATGATTTCGCCAATAAATCAGTGAGGTTACTCCAGTCGATATCCACAGAAATCAACCAGAGGTGATTGATAGAAATGACTTGTGGCTGAGGCTGCCTTGCAGCAATACTGAATAGTACCTTATCGGGGGGATAGTAGTTGAGGCCTGATGGCGTTAGGAACAAGCAGCGTAATAATGGGGTGCCTCTCGAGTTTCCGGTAAAACGCGGTAGGAGACTGATTGGGCAGACAAGTGCCAAATCTCGCAAGCGATCCGAATGGTTATTGAGAATGTCGATGAAAGGCCCAAAATTGTTTTCAACATTTTGCTGATAGAGGATCTTCATCTCATTTTCTTCATACTCTGTCGCATCATCGGATTCGTAATAGGGCGCGGTGCCACACAGCTGTACGGAAAGAGGTAGTTGCCCTGTTCTTGATATCCATTGCCGAAAGATATCCAGCTTGGATTCATTAATCGTGGACAGTCCAGTGAAATCATCTCGGACGGCCACATATGCATAGACCGATGTCCAGAGACGTGGAGTAGCCCATGCAAGCTCTCGCCAAGCTTTACATACAGCACCCAAATACAACGGGGCCATGATTTTGCGTCTGCTCAGCTGGCTATGTTTTTCCGTGGACCATATATTCGGGATGATGGCGAAATTGAAAATGAGTGACGCGATCTCTCGTGGCAGTCGACGAAGGATTGGGTCGTGTGTTTGGTTGATTTCTGTTTGGATTTGACGGCGCTCTGCTAGCATCTTCTCCAGACTGGCTATCGTCTCGGCTATTTTGGCTTCCAGCTGCGTGAATTGTGTGCATGGAAGACAGGGCGTTCCTTCAACCATAACACATCGACTATAGGCTTTGGCCCGGAGATCGACTTGATTCTGACACACTGCACATCCTGCATTTTCGCTATTATTGTTGAACTTCATTTATATATGATTGATCGTGGGATTAAGAGACGCAAGAGGTCAAAGGCCGACTGGTAAAGGCGGAAGGAGGTTGAAAGAAGTTGAACGATCAGTAGGTGACCGTTTCAAACGAGGATGTTCCACGTGACCTCACCTCTTCCGGGCTCCGAGTCACCAGCCCTCTACAGCAAACGGCCCACGTTTGGGAATTTGATACCGGCCCCACCCTTGTTATGTAATCAGAACCCGAGACCCAGACAAATCTAAAATTATCTAGTTCACTTTTTTTTTTTTTTTTTTTGAATCAGTTTATTAACGTGCAAGAAGCAGTCAGAGTGCTAAGACGCACGGGTGCAAAGAAACACCGCCCTACGCTAGAGTATCTACTACGTCTCGGTTCTCCTATCTAGTTCACTTGCTTATACCACACCATTTCACCTAGCTTGCGTCAAAGTTCTCACTATCTCAGTATTATCAACATCAACACCACGCACCACCATCACCCATGGCTAAATGTTCTACTTCTCTGAGAGCCTTTATCGGATACCCCAGATCACTACAATTCGGCGTTTACAAGAGCAGCGTACCATCCGACGTCTATATCGGTTCACACTACACCATACGATAATATTGAAAGACTTCTGGAGATAGTGATAGATAGAACGAAGATGCACTGATTTGGCGGGGTTGTGATTATCAGCAAACACGTTATTCCGATAGCAATTGCTCACCCAAGGACGAGGGAGAGGACAAGGGCACCCTCGGAAGGGTGTAGGTTGATGATTACCCCCATCCATTCTCCCACGTTCTGTTCAAAATTGCGAGCTTTTCATGTTCATAGCGGATTGGGGAACCGTTCCGTTTTAAGTCGTCGTCGAAGGCTCAAAGCCACCGCGACCACACTCAAGGGCTTGTTCACCGAGTATCCGCTTTACGAATCTCGCAACCTCAACACCCAAATAGCATGATCGACAACGGGGAACTTCAGGCTCTCGAGTCATTGTCAATAGAACATTTGTTTGCGCACCCCGAGGCCTTAGGCCTTATTGATGACCTTCGCGTACATGGCCGCCATCCCAGGATGGACCAGCTTCGCAGTCACAGTATCTGCCAAACCCCAGAATTCTCGCTTATTCAGTAGACAAAAGATGCTGCAATGATATCACTCCGCGGAAGATTCTATCCGATGTTTTTGTTCCACTCTCTGAATACAAACGACCATTAAAGGGCATATGGATCGAGCCGAGCAAAAGGGAACTCGCTTGTGGAATCAAAATCTCGAAACATATAGATATCGGCAAGGATGTTGTTCAACGACTTAAAGATGTTATGGACACCGGTTATGAATTGAGAGTATCATTCGAGATCTGTAGTGAAAATCCCCAAACACTTTTGTGGGAGAAGGAAAATAGCCCAGAATTCCGACCAAGTGGTGAAGGGCTAATATACAAAGAAAGTGTGTATTATGTGTCAATTATCACTATCTATATCGCAATACTGTGTATACATTATCTTCAGGATTGCAGGAATGTACAAGACTAATGTATAAGAAATGTTAGATTTTACTTCGAATCCATTACAAATACGTAGATTATCTTGCGACGAACTGTGTTCTTTCCCAAAATCACGACGACTCTAGTGTAGAAAGTGTATTCGAAGTGTTCGGAACACTCGTCTAGTCGGATCGATGATCATGCGTACCTTTGGTGATGCAAGGCTGAAAAACAAAAATTGAAAGTAACGACAACAGTATGAATCGCTCGATCTCTTCGATTTATCAATGCTTACAGCAGAATGCAAAACGGTAGACGTTTTAAAAAAAAACGCAACTGCGCCTTTGTTTACCACAAACAACCAGATATGTATGCTCCACAGAAACCATGACACAACGTGTCCTCGACTTTATTGCTCCACGTTCCCCCACTTCGCTTGATCTCTGGCCTCTTCCTTAATACAGTCCACTATGTCAACGCAATATATCGACTGTTGACCCTATCGTCGACGAGCCCGCAAGAAAGAGCAGTCGCAATGACCACCCATCTTTTCGAAAGTTGGCCATCGTTGTAGTTACAGTGTATTACTGTAGTACGGCGCACTTACCGTAAATGGTGCCAAATAATGCTGCTTCACTCCGCTCCACTATGTCGCCGCTCTGCTCCCCAATACAGACCTCACCTGCCTAAATACGGGTATTTATACAAACAAAGGCGCAGTTGCGTTTTTTTTTAAAACGTCTACCGTTTTGCATTCTGATGTAATGCTCAATTCAATATTATTCACGAGGTATTGCAACAGGTCACCAGGAATTTAAATTGAATAACGCAGGGAAAGAAAGCTCACTCCATTACCATTCTCCGGAGTCAAACTTTGAACTACCCCATGTCGAAGATAGCAGCTTTTTATGCATTGGGTTAATTAAATCTCGTCTGCCAATATCTTCCCACGGTAACAGTAAAGTGACCCCTGCAGCTCGAATGTCCATCAGACGCTTGATCACTGCTTCGTCGATTGACTCCGTGCGTTTGCGATGCCAGTCTGTAAGAATTCTGAAAATAGAGAGCGGCCGACTTTGTCCTGGAAGAGGTCCAAAGATATCGGGTATGAGGTCCCAGGGAATCTCCTGATTCCTTGGTATGAAATATGAGAAGGATCGCATGTTTGGGAGGAGTTGTTGCTGCTGGGAACCTATATCGTCATCACCCAAGATGAATGAAGTGTGGACAAGTCGGCTTAAAACCCTTCGATGATCCTGATCCTCATTCAGCAGTGAATGCAAAACGAATTCTTCAACAGAAGGCAGAGATTGTAGCAGCAGGATCAATTCCGCTGTGTCATACCTGCCGTTGTCGATGTGAAAGGATTTTAGTATGCATGATGATCGTTCCAGAAAAGAAGCTAGGTCATCACAGGGAATCTTGGTCCATTGGCTCTCTAGTGTAATCGCAAGGCTGCGTAACGCGGGCAGAGTAAGCTTGTCAAAGATCAAGACAATGTAATTGTCGTCAACGGCTCCAACACTGAGAAATTCGATAGTTGTGTGTTGCACGGGAGGATGCAGCGTGTGGTCGGTAGGGTCTAGGTCGACAACGCGAAAGTCGCAATGTTTCAATCTGGGGGCATGTTTTAGAACCTCGAGGCACTCCTGCACACTGAATGATTTCGCCAACAAATCAGTGAGGTTACTCCAGTCGATATCCACAGAAATCAACCTGAGGTTATTGATGGAAATGACTTGTGGCTGGGGCTGCCTCGCAGCAATACTGAATAGTACCTCATCAGGGGGATCGTAGTCGAAGTTCGATGGCGTTAGGAACAAGCAGCGTAATAATGGGGTGCCTCTCGAGTTTCCGGTAAAAAGCTGTAGGAGACTGACCGGACAGAAAAGCGCCAAATTTTGCAAGCGACCCGAATAGTTATTGAGAACATCGATGAAAGGCCCCAAATTGTTTTCAAGCATTTCCTCCCTCTCATCTTCGTCATATTCTGGCTCATAGTCGAAATCATGATAGAGCGTGGTGCCACGCAGCTGTACAGAGAGAGGTAGTTGTCCTGTTCTTGATATCCATTGCCGAAACGTGTCCAGCTTGGATTCATTAATTGTGGACAGTTCGGTATCATCATCATGGACTTTCACGCATGCATAGGCCGATGTCCAGAGACGTGGAGTAGCCCATGCAAGCTCTCGCCAAGCTTTACATACAGCACCCAAATACAACGGGGCCATGGTTTCGCGCCTGTTTGGCTGGCTATGTTTTTCCGTGGCCCATATATTCGGGATGATGGCGAAATTGAAAATGAGTGAAGCGATCTCTCGTGGCAGTCGACGAAGGATTGGGTCGTGTGTTTGGTTGATTTCTGTTTGGATTTGACGGCGCTCTGCTAGCATCTTCTCCAGACTGGCTATCGTCTCGGCTATTTTGGCTTCCAGCTGCGTGAATTGTGTACATGGAAGACAGGGCGTTCCTTCAACCATATCACATCGACTATAGGCTTTGTCCTGGAGATTGATTTGATTCTGACACACTGCACATCCTGCATTTTCGCTATTATTGTTGAACTTCATTTATATATGGTTGATCGTGGGTATTAGGAGACGCAAGAGGTCAAAGGCCGACTGGTAAAGGTGGAAGGAGGTTGAAAGAAGTTGAACGATCAGTCGGTAACCGTTTCAAACGAGGATGTTGACGATCCTGCCGTTCCACGTGACCTCACCTCTTCCGGGCTCCGAGTCAACGGCCCATGTTTGGGAACTCAGCACCGGCACCACCCTTTTATGTAATATCAGAACCCGAGACCCGGACGAATCTAAAATTATCTAGTTCACTTGCTTATACCACACCATTTCACCTAGCTTGCGTCAATGTTCTCACTATCTCAGTATTATCAACATCGACACCACGCACCACCACCACCAATATTACCCATGGCTAAATGTTCTACTTCTCTGAGAGCCTTTATCGGATACCCCAGATTGCTACAATTCGGCGTTTACAAGAGCAGGGTACCATCCGACGTCTATATCGGTTCTCACTATGCCGTACGATAATACTGAAAGACTTCTGGAGATAGTGAGGGATAGAACGAAGACGCACGGATTTGGCGGGGTGATGATTATGAGCAAACGCGTTATTCAGATAACAATCACTCACCCAAGGACGAGGAAGAAGACGAGGGCGCTCTCGGAAGGGTGTAGGTTGGTGATTACCCCCCTCCATTCTCCCATGTTCTGTTCAAAATTACCAGCTTTTAATTTTCATAGCGGATTGGGGAACCGTTCCGTTCTACGTCGAAGAAGAAGCCACCGCGACCGCGCTCAAAGACTTGTTCAACGAGTATTCTTTTTACGAATCTCGCAACGTCGACATCTAAATAATATGATTGACAATAAGGAGTTACTCACACTTCTATGAGAGCTTCAGGCTTTCGAGTCATTGTCAATAAAACATTTGTTTGCTCCCCCGAAGCCTTAGGCCTTATTGATGACCTTCGCGTACATGGCCGCCATCCCAGGATGGACCAGCTTCGCAGCCACAGCTTCCGCCAAACCTCAAAATTCTTGCTTATTCGGTAGACCAAAGACGCTGCAATGATATCACTCCGTGGAAGGTTCTATCCTACGATTTTGACCCACTCCCTGAATACAGACGAACATTAAAGGACCTATGGGTTTAGCCTAGCAAAAGGGAACCCGCTTATAGAGTCCAAATCTTGAAACGCAAAGATATCAGAAAGGATGTTTTTCAACAACTTAAAGACGTTATCGACACCGGTTATGAATTCAGAGTACCATGCGAGATCTGTAGTGAAGATCTCCAAACATTTTTGCCGGAGAAGGATGACAGCACAGGATTCCAATCTTGACGGTGATGAGGGGCTAGTATACGAAGAAAGCGTACATTATGCGTCAATTATCACTATCTATATCGCAATACTGTGTATATATTCTCTTCAGAATTGCAGGAATGTGGAAGACTAAAGTATAAGAATATTAGATTTTACTTCTAATCCATTACAGGTAAGATACGTAGATTATCCTCTGATGAACTGTGTTCTTTACTAAAATTACAACGATTCTAGTGTAGAAAGTGTGTTCGAAGGTTTCGGAACACTCATCTAGTCGGATCGATGACCATGCGTACCTTGTGCACTGCGCATAAGTTGGTGATGCAAGGCTGAAAA
Organism: Psilocybe subaeruginosa; assembly: GCA_027604855.1. Lineage (NCBI taxonomy): Eukaryota > Fungi > Basidiomycota > Agaricomycetes > Agaricales > Agrocybaceae > Psilocybe > Psilocybe subaeruginosa. The sequence goes on from JANCIO010000114.1 coordinate 31,175, forward strand.
ACAAAAGTTGAAAGTAACGATGACGGTATAATAGCTCGATCTCTTCGATTTATCAATGCTTAGTGCTCAATTCAATATCATTCACGAAGTATTGCGACATGTCACCAGGAAATTTAAATTGGATAACATAGGGAAAGAAGGCGAACTCCATTACCACTCTCCGGAGTCAAAGTTTGCGCTACCCCATATCGAAGATAGCAGCTGTCTGTGCAATGGGGTAATTAAATCTTCTCTGTCGATATCTTCCCACGGTAACAGTAATGTGACCCCTGCTGCCCGAATGTCCATCAGACGGTTGATCACTGCTTCGTCGATTGACGCCGTGTGTTTGGAACCCCAGCCTGTACAAATTCTGAAAATAGAGAGTGGCCGGCTGTGTCCTGGAAGAGGCCCAAAGATATCGGGTATGAGGTCCCAGGGAATCTCACAATCCCCTGGTATGAAATATGAGAAGGATCGCATATTTGGGAGTAGTAGTTGCTGCTGGGAACCTATATCGTCATCAACCGAGATGGGTGAATTGTGGACGAGTTGGCTGAAAACCCTTCGATGATCCTGACGCTCATGCAGCAGTGAATGCAAAACCAATTCTTCAACAGAAAGCAGAGATCGCAGTAGTGGGATCAATTTCGCTATGTCATACCTGCCTTTGTGGATGTAAAATGATTTTAGTATGCATGATGATCGCTCCAGAAAAGAAGCTAGGTCATCACATGGGATCGTGGACGATTGGTTTTGTAGTGTAATCGCAAGGCTGCTTAACGCAGGCAGAGTAAGCTTGTCAATGATCAAGACAATGTGATTGCCATCGCCGGCTCCAACGCTGAGAAATTCGATAGTTGTGTGTTGCACGGGAGGATGCACCGTGTGATTGGTAAGGTCTCGGTTGACATCGCGAAAATCGCAACGTTTCAATCTGGGGGCTTGTTTTAGAATCTCGAGGCACTCCAGCACACTGAATGATTCCGCCAACAGATCAGTGAGGTTACTCCAGTCGATATCCACAGAAATCAAACTGAGGTGAGCGATGGAAATGACTTGTGGCTGGGGCTGCCTCGCAGCAATACTGAATAGTACCTCATCGGGGGAATCGTGGTCGGACTCCCATGACCTTAGGAACAAGCAGCGTAACAATGGGGTGCCTCTCGAGTTTCCGGTTAAACGCTGTAGAAGGCTGACCGGACAGAAAAGCGCCAAATCTCGCAAGCGATCCGAATAGTTATTGAGAACATCGAAGAACGGCCCAAAATTGTTTACAAGCCTTTCCTGATAGAGGATCTTCTTCTCATCTTCGTCACTTTCCGTCTCATCATCGAATTCGTAATAGGGCGCGATGCCACACAGCTGCACGGAGAGGGGTAGTTGTCCTGTTCTTGATATCCATTGCCGAAAGATGTCCAGCTTGGATTCATTAATTGTGGACAGTCCAATAAAATTATCTTGAACTTCCACATATGCATAGACTGATGTCCAGAGACGTGGAGTGGCCCATGCAAGCTCTCGCCAAGCTTTACATACAGCACCCAAATACAACGGGGCCATGATTTCGCTCTTGCTCGGCTTGATATGTAGTTCCGTGGACCATATATTTGGGATGATTGCGAAATTGAAAATGAGCGATGGAATCTCTCGTGGCAGTCGACGAAGGATTGGGTCGTGCGTTTGGTTGATTTCTGTTTGGATTTGACGGCGCTCTGCCAGCATCTTCTCCAGACTGGACATCGCCTCAGCTATTTTGGCTTCTAGCTGCGTGAATTGTGTACATGGAAGACAGGGCGTTCCTTCAACCATATCACATCGACTATAGACTTTGTCCCGGTGATCGACTTGACTCCGACACACTGCACATCTTGCATTTTTGGCATTGTTTTTGAACGTCATTTATCTATGTAGGACAAGATGTGTTCAATCTCGTGCGGATGGATCATAGATCGGTTCGTATACATACCTACATACAGCGTAGAAGCCTCTTACTGATCTTGGAGCGAAATTGAGATACAGATTGATCGTGGATATTAGGAGACACAAGAGGTCGAAGGCCGACTGGTCAAGTTGGAATGAGGTTGAAAGTTGAACGGTAAGTCGATCACCGTTTCAAACGTGGTCGGAGCCTCGGTAAATGACTACCACGGTCACACGTGACATCACCTCATCCGAACCAAGAATCCAGATTCTACCGAAAAAAAGATGATCCATAAAGCTCTTTCTTTATCTCTAAATCGCCGAATCGTATCAGACTCTGCTTCGCATTTGGTTTCCAACAACACCGCCCACTGCTCAACGACCATCAACGGTTGCCAACGTCGAGGCTTACGGCCTAGTAGATCTTGCACTTCGAGCCCAGGATTCACGATATCATCGACTTCGCGAAGAACTTTCGAGAACACATCCACTTTAGGACCTGTATCATACTATCGACGAACGCCATCAATTGCAGGCATGGCGTCTCCATCAGGATCAGAACAACCTTCAGCGACGGCGTTGAATATCGCTCAATTGGAAGCAGAGATTGTTGTGCAAACAACAAAGTTCAACGAACTCAGGCTCAAGGGTGAACCTTTGGATGAATCAAAGAAGATACTTTCGGATTTGAAAAAGTCGCTGGCACTTGCGAAGAACATAGGGAAGGAAAAGAAGGAGAAGGGCGAGGGCGACAAGAAGAAGGTTGAAGGGGGGGATCAGCAAGTTCTGGAGAAGAAGAAGAAAGAGAGGCTCTTACTGAAAACTGCCAAGGTGCGTCGCTTGTTATATTCATGAGAGGCTGATAGAGACCGTCTATAGGGTACCCGAGACTATGGTCCTGCAGAGATGTTTTGTCGCGAGCACATCGACCGCATCATCAAAGACACCTTCACAACTTTCGGCGGTTCCTGCCTCGACACGCCCGTCTTCGAGCGCAAAGACGTGCTGACCGATAAATACGGCGAGGACGCGAAGCTCATCTTCGACCTGAAGGACCAAGGAGGGGAAGAGCTGGCACTGCGATATGACCACACCGTGCCTCTCGCCAGGTATGTCGCCATGATCGGCGGTACCGCCCCCCAGAGCAAAATATGGCAGGTCGGAAAGGTGTATCGACGGGATAACCCCGTCATGAGCAAGGGCAGAATGAGAGAGTTCATGCAGGCCGTATGTCTTTCGCTCGTTCATGTCGAAGGAAGCTCATTTGTCTTTCGTAGGACTTTGATATCACTGGACAGTGGGATCCTATGATCCCCGACGGTGAAATTCTGAGCATGCTTTGCACAGTTCTCTCAAAGCTCGATGTGGGCGAATTCACCATCAAGATCAACCACCGTAAAATCCTCGACGGTATTTTCGAAGTCTGCGGAGTTCCCTCTGACAAGATTCGAAGCATATCGTCCGCAGTAGACAAACTCGACAAGGTACCCTTTCGTCTAGACTTTCGGTGAACTATCTTTTGTTGAGCCATCATCAGCTTCCATGGTCTGAGGTGAAGAAAGAGATGACAGAAGAGAAGGGTCTCGATCCAGCTGTGGCCGATAAGATTGGAGAATACGTCAAGCACAAAGGTGGGTTCGTTCAGCCATTTAATGATCGTATAACTCAATGTATTCTTTCAGGTGGACCGGAGCTCCTAGCTCTACTTGAGGCTAACGAAGCTCTCTCATCAAACAAGAGCGCCAAACAAGGTCTCAGCGAGATGTCAATCCTTTTTGGCCTGCTAAAAGCTTACAAAATCCTCGACAAAGTAAGTATTTCCAAATCTATCAGCGATCTGATAAAAATCAATTCGGGTCCTCTTCAAAGATTTCATTTGACATGTCTCTCGCGCGTGGTCTCGACTATTACACCGGTATCATCTACGAAGCCATCGTAGAAGCCAGCGCACCTCCAGGCTTCAAAGAAGCCAATGCGCTCGCCGCACCCCCCTCCGATCCAACACCCGCTCCTCCCACTCCCGCTCCCGCTCCCACACAAAAGAAAAAGTCTAAACCCTCCGCACCCGCTGCCGCTGCCGAAGACGACGAGAAAGAGATCGACGAGTCGCAAGTTGGCGTGGGCTCGATCGCCGCCGGCGGGCGGTACGACGGGCTGGTAGGCGCGTTCCTCGCCGGTGCCGCTGGCGCGGACCCGAGCTCGAAGGAAGGCAAGAAGGCGATGGGGCCCGGCGGCGGGACGCCGTGCGTGGGCGTCAGCATCGGCGTCGACAGGATCTTCGCACTGGTGTGGCCGAAGTGGGTAGAGAAGGGCGGCCGGGCGAAGGGCACGATGGTGTATGTGATGAGCGCGGGCGATGGGCTGCTGGCGGAGCGCGTTGAGCTGGTGACTGAGCTTAGAGGCGCGGGGATCAAGGTTCGTCTCTCCTTCTTTCTTGCTCTGTTTGCTTTCTTTCCTTAGATATTATAATTTTTGGTATCACGCGTTTTCTGATGTGTTTTCCGACAATCCACAGACCGACTTCCTCGCCAAATCCAAGCCCAAAATCGCCGCTCAGTTTGCAGCAGGCGAGAAGGACGAAGTGCCATTCGCCATCATCCTCGGCGCGGACGAGCTGAAAGCCGGCCTCGTCACTGTCAAAGAACAGCGATGGGAGCTGGTCGACGGCAAGAAGGTCAAGATCGAGAGCGCGGATAAAGGCACACAAGTCAAGCGTGCTGAGCTTTTGGAGTGGCTGCAGGGGACCGAGACATGGAAAGAGTGGAATACAGGCATTTGGTAGATGCATAATGAGATGGGATGGGATGGGATGGGATGGGATGGGAAACGATCTGAAGCTCAAATAAATATCGGCAGTGGACTAATTTATGACTGTTTTGTTTTCCTGCTTTTCTTACCTCAGTATTTTCTCGACAGTCGAAGAGGGCCGATACTTTAAGTTGCGATATTGGGTGTCGTCACTTCATTTCTGTTTGACCCAATAGGATTTTGATTAAGCCAGGGTCATCAAATATGGGAATGGGAATGGTGAAGTGTAGAATCGTAATATCTGAAGTCAGTGCACGGCACTCGCTTGACCCCTCCATCGTTCCACAGCTCTAGTCTACCCTATCTAATTATTCAGGCCAATGAGATGTACCAAAATGAGAACGGGCGGTTTCTGTAACGTGCATTTGGTACGGTATAATCCAGAGCAACGATGAGATGTCCGGATGCTTCATATTTCATATGGTATGTACTACTTCATAACTACATAGAATCGAGGGCATATTTTTCCGGAATCGCAATTATTAAAAATACTGAACATTACCAAGAAACGGTTGCATGCTGTTGTACGACCTCAACGGGATCTGAGCAAAGCACTGTACATTGACAGTCTGTACGCTCACCACATTCCATGACAAGAATGGCCGTGTAGGCTCACTCACGAGGTATGGATCAACAACCTGCTCCTGACAATATTGATGGGAAATTGAGGACGTGTAGAAAGCAGTCATCGGCGAGTAGGTTGTCATTGGTTGATTGTAGAGAGCAGTGCCATCAAGAGGACTGTTAATATCACGGTATTCTGATGAGACGGGAGGTCCAGACAAGTCTGAAGTCGTCCACTCAGTGTTGAAAATTTCCTCAAATGTGGAATTGCAAACGATCTCGCTCACTGCAGTCGTTGGACAATTTGTTGTTTCTGACCCCGAGAGGCTATACTCAGACTCTAGCTGAGTGAAGCTTGACGGTGTAATAGAAAGGGGATATTGGCCGGGATCATTTTTGAACATTGTCAATGCTAAAGAATTGGACGTGTTAGTCCACTCTTCGCCATCGCCCGATAGACTTGGAGAACTTCGATTGTAGAGAGTAATGCCATCAAGAGGACCGTTAATACTGCGGTATTCGGATGAGGTGGGAGGTTCAAATAAAGTGATGTCTGAAGTCGCCCACTGGACATCGAAAGGTTCTTCAAATGTGGGACTGGGAACGATCTCGCTCACTGTAGTCGCTGGAGAACTCCTATTGCTCCTTGTTTCTGAACCCGAGGGGCTATTCTCAGACTCGGCCTGGGTGGAGCTTGTTGGCGAGATAGAAAGGGTATTTTGACCGGGGACATTTTCGAACATGGTCAATGCTAGAGAATTGGACGTGTCAGTCCACTCTTCTCCATCGATAGATAGGTTTTGAGAACTGCCCAGAATGAAGGGTGCACAGTATGAAGTCAACTCATCAGACCAATCGCTGTCCTGCATCTGATTTATGTAAATATTCTTTCAGAGTGTCAGAATAAAGGACAACTTACCGAATCCATGTGGACCATATTCTGCGAGGAAGAAGCAGATTGAGTTGGCCATGTGGTCGGCTCATAGGTTGAATATGAGATGCTGTTGTCTGTGTTCTCCGTTTGGTTTATGGCCTGAATATGAAGTATATTTATATAATTAAAATTTGAGGGTATATTTACTTACAAGTAGCTGCGTTTTTCCCCAACCTCGTTTCGGAAGAGGAGACTCAACCTTTGGCTGTGAAAGTAAATGGATATTGTACCCATCCATGCCCGAGCAGGTGTACGCGGGGGGTTCAGTATAGCAGAGAGGCGACAGAAGGTTCTCTGAATTTTCCATAGATATTGTCTAAATAGCAAGATTGAACGAATGTAGAGTGAAAGGTAACCAGGAATGAAGGAAGAACAAGAGCCTACAAATCTGGCTCTCTTATACTTTTCTTTGATTCTATAAAGGACGTGGAAAGTGTCCCCAAATGTATGGACAACAAGTCGAGGCAGTGCAGAACGGTGTTTATTTCCTTTCCGGTAGCGTGCTACCAAGAACCCTCGTTGTGACGAGTGAGGCAGTAGAGCGTACATGAAATTAATTCAACGTTCACTTCACACATGCCCCTATTGGTGCTCATAAAGAGGCTTTCCTCGACTTAAGAAGATCCCTTTGTAATCTATTTTAAGTCTGGTTAGTTGCTGTGTGGAACACGTGGGCGTCTAGGTGATCACTTCCACCGATTAATACAAAATTTTTTAGATCGAAGTCATAACTAATACCGGTCTGAATCATCGTGAAAACATCATGATATATATTAGTGTACTGGTATGACTGATATATCGCAGTATCCATTCGTATCAGTCCTGCGCATGGCCTCGTTCCCTCCTCAATGTAAAGTAAGTTCCCGAGTAAAACCATCCAGTGGGTATCCGTGGGTATCCGCTTGGGGTGTTTGCATTCAAATTATATATATTACCTCTGCCTTGTATTTCGCAATAAATAAACCATAGTATTGAGAGCCTGGAAGAGCAACGTGGTGACTGACTTTGAAGTAAATCAGTCAGACTGTAGACAATTTGAGGGGAATAATGACGGCTCGAAGTGCCGAGGAAAATTTTTCCGTTCATTTTGACAGAAAAATTCAACCATATTCCGGCTAATTTAAGCTCAAGAAAGTATAGAATGGTGTTCTTTGGGTGTTCTTGTCAAGTTCTTATCGATCCTGGCCGATGGGGTCACGCATTCCAGTGACGTGACTCCCGAGCTCTATTCATCACTACGTCAGCTCCATGACGTTAATGTTATACACTCAGTATAAGCGCCCGTTGCAATCTCGGGATTGTAACCGTGATTGACTGCATGAAATAGGGCATCGTGTTTCCAAGATCGTTTGTTATCCTTGTAAGTTCTTAAGAGGCGAGTTTTCGTGTTATGAGGGCAGAATACATTTGAGAAATTGATCACATCGCCATTCGCACACAAACGGCTTCTAATTCATTTAGACCACATTTGAGCCGCATCATGTGTTATTCCTGTTAGTTGATCATTGGCTGACGGATATTTCTACTGGCTCCCTAGGATTTCGTGAGAGTTTGATCACTTCCAAAATAGAATATCGATTCACGTACTACAACTCATATTGCATTCAATCAAAATACAGCAGCCTGGGACAGCTTTCTTGTTGTTTCTCCAAATTGTTATATTATAATAGTGAGAAATAGTTCTATAGTTAATTATTGCATTGTTTTTTATTCAAGGACATCGTCATTAAACCCATCTTTGCAACCATTCACTGAGATTCATTCAAGATCTTACAAGACTACCTGATAATGATCACCGTGAGATGCACTGATCCCGCTTCAAATCCGATGGACGAGAAACATGAGCCGTCTGACTCACTATCAGATTTATATCTATACAGTACCGCTTATGGAAAATCCATGAAAGCTTAGAACGGGATGCGGACACGGCCGGCGGATGTATTGAAGCCGTCGTTCTGAGTTTTCCCACCTGCTGTGTAACTTCGATATGGTGTATAAAAAGGCGCTCACAGCTCCCGTATCTTCATTCCTGACCACCATCTTCAAGTAAGACTCCTCTGCTTTAAGCCTCATTTCACCCGCTCGACTAATACGCTCTACTCTAGGACCAGGATCCCCGTAAGTTGCTCTCGCACTCCGTCTCATTGTTGTGAACGGTACTGACCATTTGACATACGCGCAACACCGGCTCCCGATCGCCCATGCACATCGGATACGTAGGATGAGTAGCCTAAGGTATTATCCTCTTCGAAATTTCCATCGTCGTCTAACTCGCCTCAATAGTTAAGTGGCTATTACCAGAGCCGCAACAATGCTCGGTGTTACAGCAAGTTGAAGCAGCAAGAATGTAATGCAAGTAGATAGACTTTAGTTTACGTTTAAGACACTGCATCCGGGTGAGAGCTTACATGGCCAAGCAAGCCTTAACACTATGCTCGGCGACACAGCAAATCGAAACTGCAAGAGTGTGATACAAGTAGATAGACTCATCTTTACATTTAGGACACTGCAGTAGGTGAGGCCTTTTATATCCTCTTCTGCGTTAGGGACCGCTAATATATATATATCCGTCTGCAGGCAAACGCAACAGTAGTGCCCTCAATCCTCAAGGTCGGTGGTTGCAAAGGTGAGTGGTTTCTTTCCTGGGGAGGGGGAGCTGGAGCGCAGCACTACGTTGTTGGGCATGGCTCTCCTCGTGCTACCTTGTCGTTGGTCCCTGGGATTCGACTCGCTATCGAGTCGGGGCATGATCCTTTCTGTGGTATATACCTGCTGGGGGATCATGTCTTACCAAATGCACGTTCAAATTGAGTAGTTAGCACCCTCAGATCGGTAACCATGAGAGGATATAAAATAATGAAATTAAGTCGTGTCCGGACATTCTTACATCCTCCATTTTGTTTGTTACTATTACGAGTCGTATTTGCCGAAACGTTCAACGTATACTCTACAGTTTCTCCAAACTATCAATGTTGGTCAAGCTTATACCTCTGCAGGGTCTCATGGGACCCGTAACAATTTACTGAGAATACACTGTGATGTATTGTTACATTCTTTTGTCCAAATTTGACCACGTGCAGAATTCCAACAACGTCGAACAATGAACGCGACAGAAGTCGAATGGAGTACTGCATATGGTACTGTTCAGTTTCAGTGTCCGCTCTAGAACTGTGAATCCTCTCTCAAACACTAAGTACGCGACTCTGAGATTTTAACCTCGCATTCGCTCGTGACTGACACTTCCTACAGATATGTCCCAACCGTCCACCGATCTATGCCTCCTGTGTCAGAAGCATGAGAAGATGAAAGGCTTCGAGACTTACCGCCCCTGTGACGCGATGAGCGGAAGGTCGAACTGCCTAGCATGCCACAAATATGCCGAGTTGAGGTCACGAATAGTGGCTGCGGAGGCCCATCTCAAAGTCCTCTGGGAGGAACACGAACAAATGCGAACGACCCTCAACAAAGCGCACGATCCAATGAGCGGCCGGGTACCACCAGAAATCACGTCTTATATATTTGACCTGGCGTTTAAAGAAAAGACATGGCACCATCCCAACGGTGTTCCACTGGTGGCGGGTGCCATTTGTAAGAAGTGGCGCGAGGTTTCCCATGGTACTCCCCTTCTATGGGCGGACGTCAATATCGTTATAGACGGTGATCGTCCCAAAAGGAGGGAGATTCAACTGGAACTCTTTCAGCAATGGTTATCCAGAACGGGCCTCATTCCCCTCACTATAAACATATCCATAGACTCGCTGAACAATTACAGTGATCACCCAGAGCATCAACGCAATGCAGTGTTCGGACCATTCATACAACTGATAAATGAATCTTCGAGCCGATGGCAAAGTTTGGCTATCCGTGCTCCAGGCTTCCTCGTATCTGGATTTAAAGGGAGCTTTGAAGGCGCTCCTATCCTGCGCAATCTGAATATAGAAGCAGTCGGCCGGCAGCTCGCAGCCGAAGACCAGCAAGCCCCCGAATTCCGTGTCGACATGGGAATTCCAACGCCAGAACGCGTCTCGATCAGTAACTATCTTCCAACATCAGTACACATTGATTGGAGTGGGGTTACCCACCTAACGGCTGCAAACATCTCTGCCATGGACTGCATTGGAGTACTGTCTATGGCCACCAGACTAATCTGCTGTAATTTCAGCGACTTCCGCGACGCCCCATTCCTCTCTCAGCCCGCTCCGATCGTTCACCGTAGGCTGACTCGTCTCAATATCAACGACGACTCTTATAACAGTGCCGGCGTAAAGCTCCTCGGTGGCGTTACGCTGCCTAAATTAGAGCATTTATCCGTTCTCACAGGAGAATGGGACATATTTCCCTACGATATACTCGCTTCATTTCTAGAGAGGTCGTCTTGCCAATTGACCTCATTCCGAGGCGCCAGCACTTGCGACCGGAATAACCAGGACAAGATGCTCAGACTAATACAGCATCTTTCTTCCGTAGAAGAATTGTCTCTAGAGGATATGCCTGTCCCGCGGGATTTCTTCCGCCATCTTGTTCACGATGCCGATCCCAATACGGCTGTCACCGACATGAGGGAAGACTTCCTTCCCAATCTGAAGTCTCTTGTTTGCTCTGTGTCCAATCTCGAGCAGATTCCATGGAATCTGTTATCAAAGTTGATGGGTCCTCTTTCTCGACGCAGTCGACCACTGCAGTACATAAATATCAATCCCGAGTCTTATTACTTCGGCGGCGACGATCTTTTCTCCTACCTCCAAGACAAGGTCGACAACGCAATTATTCGATGTCTTATTGGCATTGTCAACTCTGGTGCAAAATTGCTACTTCCACTCAGACTGAGGAAAAGCGATCTTCTGATAGCTTTGAACGAGCAACAAGATGGAGAAGAGGAGATGGACACGGAGACCGAAGAGGATTGAGGAAACGATGAATGAGGAAATTAGAAGTAGCCGTATTATGAAATACTCAGACCTGAATGACCTTGTTTTTATTTTATCTCTATTACGATGCTGTTCTGCACCACTCAATAGTTCGAGTGCTCTGCGTTTAATGAGTAACTGAAAGAAATGGCAGGTCGTAATGGAACCATAGCAGGATTAAAAATATCGACTAGACTATTCCACTGTTTCATGAGAATCTCAGAGAACTTGAGCCAAATATGGTGATAGAAGTCTTTGAATTGTCATTTTAACTACATGTTTAATTCGATACAGTACAATCATTTCGGCAGAGAAACATGATCAATAAGTCAAAGAGAAGACAAATCTGAAGTACAGAAGACGTGATACAACATTGAATTTGTACTAGCTTCTTTGAGGTTCTTGTCATTCCGAGCCGAATTGGCGTCACGATCATCAAATCTACCAGTTGACATTGGCGTCTCGTCAAAGTTTACTTTTAATCGCTGAGTGGCGCTGGCTTTTACTTGCTTGGGTCCTTTGGTGATCGAGAGTTGACGTTGATTTTGGGCGATTCCAGCGCAGTTGGAGTTATTCAAGAGTTGTCGTCTTCTTGATTGCCTGTCGAAGGGAGTTTGACAGCCACTTCCAGTAGAGGCCATTCCAATTAATCCTATGTCAGCCTTTGGACATGTTCGAATCAATGGTTTCTGCCAGGAATCCTTCAAAAGCACATTTTGCCATCGTCTGAATAATCTAGAAAGGCTAGGCGTCGATCCCATCGAAATCTAACGCGAATATTAACCAACAGTCGACGCAAAAAAAGAAGTGGGTACTGAACGTCACTGATATCGCGATACCTGCGTGACCCTGGTCCCCGAGTGAGGTTTCCGTTGGTTTTCCGGACGGGGTGTCTGTCTCTACCACTTTGTTGCGGTTGATCCTTCGTCGGAGCCGTATTAAGAAGTGCAGTTGCATGAGTTAAGAAAAAAATCCTGCTTCCTGCAGGTGAATAACGAAATATTCATGGACGCGCAATATTTGACACTGGCGAGACACTGGGCATTGAAATATTGACTCAGACTGGCACGCGGAATGTGCGAGTGACCAGGGTAACGGTGGCACGGGATTTGGTAACGCGAACGGTCACTGTCTGACTCATCATCACACCCACGACTCGAAATTGTCCAACGCTGCCCACGATCAATCCACGACGACCTCAACGGTATACTCACCATGCCAGACGTCGACGTCAATGTCGATAACAGACCGTTCAAAAGGCAGAAAATAGAGCCACCAGAGCTTAAAGCACTGCCTATCGATGTCCTTCTTCTATCACTACCTCACCTGCTCGCTCATCCGCCGTCGCACCGACAACACACGCGTTCGGTCTTCTTGTCGCTATTCGCGTTGCGCAGCTATCTTGCTCAACCTAATCTTGAACCAAATTTAGAATGTCGCGCTTGGACAGAGCTTGCGGAGGCCGGCTTTCGAATAGGCTTGAACACTCCTGGGATCGAAAATGAAGTCGAACGGGCGATTACGAAAGCGGTGTGTGCCCTACAATCTTAACTGAACGCGCATATACTCAATCGATCTCAGCTCATGATAACTCATAAGGTATGCGCAAATTACTCTCAATATCTCTTAATCTCTCTAACTGGCTCGTAGCACCCTTCTCTCAGAATCCACAAACCACAGTTGACGCGACTCTCCGCTCAGCTTGCTACTCACCAGCAGAACCCCCGTCTGGCCCAGAATATACTAAAAAAGATTCTCAACAATTTTATCGTCACTTCTGATCCTCTCCATGTTCAATATTCCGCCCATTTGGCATATATCCACTCCCTTTCCAACTCATCGGACAATAAATCCATCGGAGCCATCCGAGAGTTTCGCGACCTCGCTTCACGCAATAACCACACAGACGTCGCGCTTTTCGCAACAGTTTTGGAACTTCGTGATCTGGTGCATAACGGCGTCTGGAACAGAGTCGGCGCGTCGTTGGCGAGTGTAGAGAATGTTCTCAACCTGCTCGCTGAAACTCCTGTAGCCAACAGCAACATCCAAAAAGCCCTCATAATCCATATTCTCATCATCGGCATCTCATATTATACTTACATAGGCGACTACGTCAACTCTCAATCTCGTATCAAGAAACTACATGAAATGTTGGATGGAGGGGCGTTAGAAGCATTGGGGTCCAGCGGAATTGTCGAAATCGAACTCCCGAACTCGCTCCCACTTCGCGTCCAGGTTACGCATCCACGCGTCTTGTATACACTAGGATTCCTTGTTAGCAGCATTTCCAAACGAGATCCCGTAGGACGTAAACCCAAGCGTAGATTGTACGCTGAAGAAGGCGTTCTCACCGTGGATAGAGAGCTCAAAAAGGAACTGGCGTGTTAGTATTATCTGCTGCGCGTTTATTTCAATTGCTGATCGGCTTTGAATTCATTCAGTGCCTATATGGGCTTCCGTAAACGATCTGAAGGAGATTCAAGAGAGATTCTGCAAGATGCGTGCTGATATGCTCTGCGAGCTCATCGGAGTGGGTCCTTCCCGCTTCTCGGTATCTTCTTTTCATGCCTTTAACCCTACCCTCATAGGTTGCGATATCAAGAAGTGAATTTGATGATGCAGAACGAGTATGGGGTTTTATTACGTCTTTTATTAGACAACTCAAATTGACTGATTCTATTCTTATATGTAGTACCTGTCTCAACTCATTGCCGAAACGCGTACCCACGGGTTTTTCGCCCTATTCAGCTCACGGATTACCCTGCACCAAGCACACCTTGCGCATGGTTTAGGCCGGGCTGAACGGGCTCTGAAGTGCTATCAAGTTGCCGCATACCTATCAAGGAAGCGCGCATCCACCGCGACGAAAGCAGCCAACCAAGAACAAGAAGAGGATGGTGACGATGACAGCTGTGAAGACCAATGGGTGAACGTGTCTGCGCGCGCAGGAGAACTGTGGCTGCAAATCGGATTGGCCGTTGAACTTACCGACGAAGCAGCACGCGAACGCGAAATGGAAATCCTTCGCACGAAGGCTGTGGATGTGGTAAAAGAATGCGAAGGGCTCGGGGGAACCCTCCAAGCTGTTGGCGCCGTTCTGGCTGCGTGCGTGTCGAAAGAGTTTCTGGTGACCAAGTACGTTCAATTCTCGTTGGAGCGGTTTTGTCTTTTTTCGGTTTAAGCCGTTACTAATTGAGTCTTCTCCCGCTTTTTTTTTCCTTTCGTCGTTTTCTTTTTCTCTGCGTTTGACAGGACACATCTGCGAACTGCATTGAATTTATCAACTACTGCAGCTGATAACCACCTTCGGGCTCTGGTACTTGCGCTAGTTGCTGCGCAATATGTACACACATCTATCGAGCACGCGGAAACCATGCTGACTACAGCAGAACTACTGGCTGCCGGACTCGGTGCTCAACCGAAGGCAGCCAAAGGCACCGACGGCAAGGCGAACTCTGCGTCATCATCTATTGCGAATGTCAAACCAAGAGGAGATAATGTCGGAAACGCACACTTGAGACTATGGATCGGAGAACGTGCCTTGGGTGCGTGTTATCGGTTTCTTTCTTTTGGTCGCGTGCCGTTTTTGGCTTTGTTTATTTCTGGATGTTTTCTAATTTGCTCGTTTCATTTTATTTTCATTCAGAGCTGAAGCGAAGGAATGCCGACGAGCAAGGCGCTTCTAAACAGGAATCGATGAATAAGAAGTTCGAAGAAGCTGTTACGCGGGTGCAGAAGAGGAAATTTGGAGATGTGGATTGAATGTTTCCACCTACTAGTGTGTTCCCCCGTATACGTATTCTTCCCTCCATGTTATTACTACTGCTTATCTTTGCTGTGAAAATGTACAACGTTTTACCCACTCCACGTCCGTTAAATTGGCCACTCTCTTGTTCTTTTGTTGCACCGTCTCTTAGGATGCCATCGATGATATTCTATTCTATGGGCTCCCTCTCCGGTTTTCGGTTCCAAATGGTGTGTTGGGTATTTAATTTAGAATGATCCAAATATAAAGGTATCTTTGATGTTACATTTCAAGACCCATAGAGACGATACTAATATAACGTTAACTGCAGACCTCGGACATTGAAAGTTTTATTTTTGACTCTTCGACTTCCACCCAACAACTTGTCGCCTATCGACGATGATCAGCAATGAGATTGACCTTCCTCGCCTGTCATTAGAAGCCGATAAAGACACTCGACAGTGCATATTCCAATTGCAAGAACCGCTATACGTAACAAAATCCCAACAAAAGATGTGCTATTAATACTACCTAAAATAAAAACAGAACTAAAATTAGAACTCTACAGGATTGGACAGTATATTGGCATGACAGACACCACGGAAACTGGAGCGCGGATCTGGAACATTCCCCATGGCCAGCCAGTTTAATTCCCATTCCCATTCAAAAACGACGCAACATATTGACTCATATGAAATGACGCTCATGGATCCCACGGAAATCGTAGAGATAAAAATGGGGTCAAACGTTATGAATATGAGGTGAGAAAAGATGGGTTTGAGTTTGGGTTTGGGATAACTTCGGACTGAATGTTATCATCGGCATTTTGGGGCAGCGGCGCGTTCAGGCCACGTCCCCCTCCTTCAAATTTATCGCCGCTGTAAACCCACTTCTGTTGACAAGAATAGACAAGGCTGCCTGCCTGTCTGCCAGGCGAAGATAGACATGAAAATGCGGTAGCCCGGGAGCCGGGGGTAGGTGGGGCGGAACAATGGGCTACCGGACATACTCGTACGCGGGTGGCAAATCTCCGTCCGAACTATGGGCGGTCGGTAATGAAAGAGATGGCCGTATGGCGGGCTGTGGGCTGTCCATGTTCAAGACAGGTGAGGATGGCGCATGGGTATTGGGTGATAGAAGTTGTGACTGATCCTGAGAGTGTGCATGGGGTGCATGGGGTGCATGGGCATGGGCATAATGGGTATTGCTTAAAATAGGCTTAGGTTTACTGTCAAGAGCTGAGTTGGAGGTCGTCACCAGCATTGTTGCCATGCTTGTACTATTGGTCAATGTCGAATTCGACGCTGGACTGACAAGGGTAGGGATGTGAGATCGTTCTGGGCTAGTACGCGTCCGTTGTGGTCCAGCATTCGTGTCTCGCCAATCCAGTTCCATATCGTCCGATGGCGAGACGTGCACATGTGTCGTATTTTTTCCTGAAGTTCGCGAACTACCTTTCTTCTTCCCAGATCTCCCAGATTCACGAGGAAAAGTCCTTGTCGTTGACCCCGGTCTTCTCGTTGAGGAATGTTCTTCTAAACAGAAGAGGTGCGGATTCAGCTCAGATTCTACGATAGTGAATCGACGCCCGACAATGAAACGCCAAACTGTCGAGGAAGCGCATTCTGAAGTGTCCTCAACGGCGAAAACATAACACAATTTAAATAATAGATAATCTTGAAACAATTGCGTACCTGAAAAAGACCCTGAGTCTGATATGGGAGATCCGTCTCTTTCCAGATTTTCACTGGAATGTGCATGCTGTGCTTCTAATGCACGGATTATCGAGGCGCGGCGGCGGCGTCTCTTTCCACTTCGTCGTCTCCGTGTTACGCACACGACGAGGATCGCCGCGACAATGGCAATAAACCCAGCTAAGGATCCGGCGATCATGGCGACTGGAGATGGGATGTGGTGTGTTGACGGATCGGAGTCGGACGCGTCTGTGGAGTCGGTCGAGCTCGAAGACGGCGCAGAGGAGGTTGAACTGCTGGAGGCTGTTGAGTGATGAGAGGTGGTGCTCGAGTTCTTTGGCGCTGAATTCGACGATCCTGATAATGTCGCGCTGGTGGTGTGGAAATTTATATAAGATATTTTCCGCAGCACATGCTGGAGCAGTATATGACGCTGGACGTACATTGTAGTGAGGATCGGAGGTCCTCCATTTGAAGAGGTGAATACGACGACCACGGTTGGCCCACTAGAATGAAAGTGTGTTACATCAACGAGAAGTTTATTAAAGTTGCGAGTTGCAATACGTACAAGGGAGGAACAGTCTCAGTCAATGTTTGTGCTTGACTTGAACTGATCCAGGACAGAATCACACTCAAGGTAATGAACGTGGTTATATGTTTCATTCGATTAAAAGCTCCAAGAAGAGATGGAGACTGGATTGATAAAGGAGGTCGGAGGGTACGTGCTTGAGAGAACGGTATCGAAGGGTGATGTGATACAAGGACGATAAACCTATACTGATTGAGGGAAGATTCAAAAAGAATAAGAAAACCCCCCAACTTCAATAGAATATAGACACAAGTGAACAAGAAATTCCTGTGAGCGACCAGACGATAGTACGAGGAGCAATGACTGTGCCAATTAACGAGCCTGGATGGCAAGGCTACGCCAAACGGGGAGGAGGAGGGATCTCGGGCGAAGGCTACAGGGTTTTGGAATGATCTATACTCGTGATTTTGTATAACATCCCAACAGGAATAAAACCCCACGGACGTCAGCGGTTATACAGTCAGATGGGCAGGGGGCCTGCAGCTTAAATTACTTTGCTCTTTCGCAGCGTGCCTTGCCTATCCGCACCGTCCGATTGTTGTAAACTTTTTTAGAGCGCAAACGTATTTTAAGGAACTGTAAGAGTCCTTTAGTCGGATTGCTGAGTATCGAGATAAAGTTGTGGTCGGAAGAAGCGGCCGCAATGAGACCTATACCGGTATGAGTGGAAGTTAAGCCCATGCTATTTGTAAAGATTACACAAAGACCTCACCGATAGTGTTTCTCCGAGTCGAAGTTCACGGCCCCTCGTTCAAGTTGAGTACAAGCGTCAAAAGTTGCGGGTGGTGGTCGATGAAAAGAGCCAGTAGAAAGAAGAATGTTGTGCTGGCTATCGTCAAGATGTATTTAAAACCGCGTGCGAGTCTTCAAAAATGACCCATTATCCATCAGGGGATGTTGATTACAGTACTGCCAGCTAGAGTTATAAATAGCCGTGAAGGGAAATTGAAAGGGGTAGAGCGGAAGCAGTGTCCAATCCCGGATTCCCCGGATAGCAATGAGAAAGGTCGGTAAAGCTATAAATAGCACTCTTCCACGACTTGTCCAGGGTTGCATCACATTGCAGGACGCCTACAGTTTCCCCGTCAAGAAACCAGACACATGGAAACACTGTTAAAAATATAAAAATACCAACATACTCTGAAGGCGTTGGAAAAAATAGACACATTATTTTGGGGTCGGCATGCATGACCGTGACTATAATGAGTCGTATGGTCGAGGCACCACCTGGAAAACTTTGCATTATTGTGTCCCCCTCCTAATCGTATACACAACCTGGAGGTCCTGCACAGAGACTGGATGTGTATATTGGTTTCCTCTCACACCACAGTGTCAAGTGGTAGGAGCACTATCCCGAGCAAGAACCGTGCATCGAAGAGCCAAACCGAATCCCTGGTCGAGAATGAGGTGCTTCATCGAAGCTATACTGAAAGATAAGCACCGACGGGTCGCCATTAGATAATGTGCTTCGCCCATGGACCTGTGGAATCCACGATAGAAATCATCAGCGGTGAACGAGGCATTTTCAGCAGGCGACTCTGGAGGGCTCAGGAAGAGAGGAGAAAAACACTTGGCATGTCGCTTTCCCTGCTTATATATTCGCCCTCGAAGACAACCTACAAAACACTCTTGGCTCTTCTGTTAATGTCTTGGCATTGGAACATGATTATGTGGAGAGTGCACAAGGAGTGCACCCAAAGCACTGGATTCCAACCTAAATTACACTCACGGCGTCGGGTTCAGTTTGTCCAGGCTCCGGAGAGACCATCGGTCAAGTCATCCCAAGAATGGTTCGACGATATTATGATAAGTTGGATTTGCGCGTTTAGAGTGATTATGGTTAATTTGTTTCCGACCAGCGAGCCAGCTCTGTAAGGATAAGCCATATCCTTTGGGACCTCTCATGCCGCAGTGCATTGCTTATAGACCAGCTATCGGAATAAAGTAAAAATTTCAAGGTGAAATCTCGGTAATACTAAAGTCAAACTGATCCTGCGGTAATCACCACCATGAATACAAAGCAATTTACAGAGCCTTATCGAAGTCGCCACGGCCACCGAAGGAATAGGTGGATATTCGGTCATCTGCTTAGTGGAAAATAGCCACACCGGTCTCGTCAGTACATATTATAGCGCCTAGAAGCCTGCAGCTTGCTATTTCATGAGTGTCTATATCTTCCCAAATGTCAACAACAGCATTATGTATGTATTTTACTTTCTAGACATTTTTACGCCCCTTAAATTCGTAAAAGCCCTCCAAGAGTTTCGAAAACAGGTCGCAAACCTCTATATCTGATAAAAACATGCAAATATTGTAATCCAGGACAGATCTAGACTCTAGTTATCTTGATTGACATTTGCGTCGTAATAGAGGGGCCAATACGCTTGTATGACTGTTTACTAGGCTATTGCTGATGCTTCACTATAATTCAGTAAGTTGTCCCCTATTCCAAGTGCTCGAATCCTATATTTATGAACCCGATGACTCGAATGAAGCTAGAAAGACTGATCCTGTTAATAAAAGTCACGCATGACTATGATACATGGGTATGCTGTATATAGTGCTTGCTAGTGCTTCTATGTAGCTTATAAGTAGAGTGCTCGGCTTGCCCTGATCTTTGCACATAAGACTCCACCAGCTCCGTCCAAAATGGAGGACAAGCGAGTTTACATAGCTCTTATGACATCATACCTAATATTTTGGTCGCGTTGCATTTAACAAAGGGGAGGTCCATATTGTAAGTCACTTCAATCAGATATATTAATACACAGAGCGAGCAAAGACAGATCCTTTGGTGGTGGTACAACAAACGAAAAGACTGAAAAGTGTCCACCCCTGCCTGCGAATACTATGGTACATATATCATGACGTTGGTGGGAAAGGAAAGTAAGCGATAGATACGAACGATCAAAGGAAAAAGGGTAGATTATATGAAGCACAAGAAAAGATGTTACATAAACCTGGGATAACCGCAAGCAAATACGATATACGGCCGATTATATAGAAACCAAAACGAACGAACGCATGAACGAACGATGAAACGACAATAGCGACAGCAACCGACACTGAGATGTTGGATTTGTTTAGCATCGGCGATAGTCAGGGAAATCCAGAGGGTCGAACTCCCGAGCTAGGGCGGCATAATCCGTCTAATGATCAAATGTTCCAGTAAAGAGAGCGAGGAGGATGTGTGGTGAGTGAGGAAACGAGGACGACGATGAAGGCGAAGTGACGAGAGCGGTGATGACGTAAGCACGTGCTGCTTAAGAACGTTCACCACGGAGACGCCTAGCGAGGGCAAGGTCCTTGGGTTGACTGTAACGGTGAAAAATGTGAGTCAATATTGTGAAGATGAGTCATGATGAGGCAAAGAAAGGCTCAGCCTCCGATGGTGAAATGGAAAGTAGTGCTTACATAGTGACACCTAAAGAAAAGCGAAAGCGGAGTCAGCAGGACGATAGATGAGTAGCAATGGGATTAGCACGTACGTTTGGCGTGGATGGCAGCCAAGTTGGTATCCTCGAAGAGAGAGACGAGATAAGCCTCGGCAGCTTCCTGGAGAGCCATGACGGCGGATGACTGGAAACGGAGATCGGTCTACAACGCAGAAGAGCAAAGAGAACGACGATCAGCTAACGGATAGCGAGGAAAGAGCAATACACCGAGAACGTACCTTGAAATCCTGAGCGATTTCACGAACGAGCCTCTGGAAGGGGAGCTTGCGGATGAGGAGCTCGGTGGACTTTTGGTAACGCCTGATCTCACGGAGAGCGACGGTACCGGGCCTGAATCTGTGGGGCTTCTTGACACCACCAGTAGCGGTCTACAATGAGAGAATATGGTTGAGTAAAGTGTCGAAGTTCGGAGGCAAAGACGACGGCGTCACCGGCCCTCGATGACGACGGCAGCAGCGACGGCGACGAACAGGCATACCTGGGCGGTCTTTCTCGCGGCCTTGGTTGCGAGTTGCTTACGGGGGGCTTTGCCTGCGGAGAGAAGAAGATAAGACCGAAATGGTAAGTTCCAAGTGTGGCATCAAAGGGAACGCAACAAAAAACGCACCTCCGGTCGATTTGCGGGCAGTTTGCTATACACGACGGCGACAAGGAAATGGGAGACAATAATGAGCAAATATTAAAAGATATGAGAAGAAATAAGAAATGTCACCTTGGTACGAGCCATTTGAGGTCAGTTTGTGGAAGATTTGAGGTTGTTGTTGAAGTTGTGGTGGTGGTGTGTGCTTGAGGAAGGGGCGGAAGGGAGGAAAGAAAAGCAAAGTTCGACTCCTCTTTACCACCCAAAGTAAACGTTTCAAGTTCTCACGCCTGGTCGAAGGCGCACGAGCCACCGGATTCTGAGTCGATTTTCAGCTCGGAAGATTGACTGGATATTCATTCTTTTTCTAGCCCCTTTTTCTCTGGTCCGTTTGGCCCCGTTCAACGACCATTGTTCTCACATTATCAATGCGCACACATAGAAATTTGTTTGAGACATTTTGGAGTACGGGAAGTGGGCCAACTTGTCAAAGGAGAGATTGGTGGAAGAGTCGTCGGGGCCCTCTTTGTGGCTACTTTCGGCAGATGCCGGTGCTGCAACACATCCACACAACCCCACCCATTCCACCACAGTACCGTTTTGTACAGGTCATCATTCTGTTGTCAACCCTTTGCCCTGGGTACACAGGTTTTCCGTGATGATATTAAAAACACAGTCACTAGCGCCCCAGGCCCCTTTGGGATTTCAAGGCCAAAACTATTCAAAGCCTCTCTCATCATCGTATCCACGGCCATGAATCTGTTAATCATTCTTTTGTTATATGGCTTTGTTCAGACGTATCTTAAATGAGTGGGACCAGGTCTTCGGGAAATTTGGAATCGGATCTAGCCATCTAGGCTGGGCTCTAACACCGACAATGTCTGATTTGGGCTAGAAATGCTCTGGTCCATTCCGCACGTAATTCAAATATGGACTCCTCAGGTCAAGTAACTGTCGCGGATTCTCGTTGTTATAGTGATCAAGGAATGTTGAGTGGTGGTCGGGTTGGCAGGTGTTAGTATGTTTACCATCGATTTATTTATAGATTCTGCCGATGAGCACGCCACACTGTTCGACCAAAAAGTAATAACTACTTTAAGGGAACATCAATCTTCAGAGAGTTTTCCTGAAGCACTCCTCATCCTGCGTTCGTTCAGCGATAAACGTTTTGAAGAAAGAAAGATGATTAGCATATCAAAGAGTTATATGCAAACTACCACTTCCATCTATGAGTCAAGTAAAGAATAAGCATGCATGTAACGCCGAAAGCTACAAAATAAAGCACAACAACCAGGTGTAAGGTATACTAAAAACCTCCCAAGAAAACCGAGATAGTAAAGACAGTGTGAGAGAATCGAGGCAAAGGCAAATAGGTGTCCGTCTAGATCTGAGTCATCACAGAACCTGTACAAGGCGCTGGAATAGACCTAGGAAGTGAATCGTCTAATAGAGAGTTGGATGTTGAGATGTGATGTGAGTGTGCTCAAGCAATCAGTTCTCAGCGGAGAGGTACTAGTAGAAAGGAGAGGAGATTAGAATATCGTTAGTGGAGTTGGTTCTACGACTTACGACTCGGGTGCTCCTGGAAGGTGCACTGATTCCGGTGGCGATCTGGATGAGCTCATCGTCCTGGGTGATGTAAAATTCGGTGGAGACGGTCACTAGGCAGGTATACAGAGTTGAATGAAGAATTTACAGATGCATTAAAATTATAACGCACGTTTTCCTGGGTTCACCCAGCTAGCTGCAAGAGACCAGAACGTGGAATTAGAGCTAGTTCTGCATCTGTTATTTCGACAGAAAGACGTACCAGTGAGGCTGGATCCGCTGTACGACCAGACTGCTGACTCGGCGTATGACTATGGAAACAGATATAAATTTTGTCAGCAAGGAAATTCCTCGTTAACCAGGGAAACACAACATACACGGCCGTAGCTCGAAGAGAGAGAGTTCGCGTTATTCACAGGGACCGAGCCAGATACCACTATAAGTTCAGTTCGATTAAAAAAGACCCCATACTCATCGCAGACAAGTTTGCTTACATGAGTTGGTTCCAGTAAGGATGTTGTAGGCGCTAAGAGGTTCAGACTATTCAGCAGATGCCACTTGCAAGTGCGAGAGAGGATGGTATTGCAAGATGGACAACCTACCCTGCAACATTCAAATTGCTGTTCTTCCCGCCAAACCCGAGGTTAGGCCTCGATCCACTTCCAGAGCTCTACATGCATAGGATAATGATCAGATTTCACGGAGTAAAATAATATGGCACAAAGGTAAAATTGTACTTCAATGAGGATGTTGAAAGGGCTTGACGTAGGTGTGAATTTGACTTGCAAGTGGCTGCTCGACCTGCCAGACCTGTCCACCTTGAAACTAATAGATATACAGCAATGAATCGTTAAATCAAATCCATGTTCATAAAAGTATCATGAAATAAACGGAGAAATCTACGTACGCTCCATTGGTCTGCGTTTTCGCGATGAAACCAACGAGCCTGCTGGAGCTGCCGGTACCTGTGGAGACCTTAATCCTTTGATCGCAAACTTCACTGTACAGTTCAGAGAAGGCAATCGATATTAAATACGCTCAAAAATTTGGAGAAAATTGAACGTACTTTGGCTTTCCAGATGGCTTGGGGGAGCGCGCTGGTACACCATAACACAGAGCGTTAGCAAGATGCACAAATTCGTCTTTTTCAACGCAGAAAGACACCCCATGGTAAGTACTTACCAACACGCGTTGGGCTGAAGAGCTGCCTTGGCCTCAGAGGGGGCAAGCCAGCCTCCATACGAGCCGCATTGGTCTGAAGCTCGCGAGCTTCGAGAGCGTTATGTCTCGGGCTCACTTTGTGAGCTGACGATCCTACGAGGAGGATCCCGAAGACAAAGAAAAAGAGTGTGTGTAAGCGAGTGAATACGAGCATTATGGCGAAGAGTAGGGGCTCAGTGAGCGGGAAGAGAAGGGAAGAGGAAGGGAAGGCCGGTGGTGGTGGTGGGACGGTGAAGAGTTGGAGAATGCCCCTAGGCTCTGGTCAGTCTCTGCACCTGCGGGATTTTTTCTTGTGCTTGGGCTTATGCTTGTGCTTATGCGCGGATCACCAGGGGAAATCGTGCGACTGGAAGGACTGAAATTTGTATCCCAGTCAGCCCTTTTCGGCCTCCAGGGGTAAATAATGTGCATCCATCAAGAAGAATAATGATGCATCAATTATCAATATAAGAGAGTATAAGAAGCCAAGTGATTTTCGATGAGAAGGTGAGGCTTGAGGAATACGAGTTGACGATCCATTCCGGGGCATTTTACGGACGCCGTTAGCTTGTGTGTAGGACGTATATTACATACAGCTAATGTTGAAGGGCGATGTTACGCTGCATTAGATATTAATTTTTCTTCTGGTCTTCGGAAAGGGGGATGGGTATACCATGAGGGGATAGCTCGGCACCCGATTTATTCAATAGACTGCTTATCAACGATGCGCGCTGAATAGAATAGATGGAAACGCTTGATATATAGGAGCTGATAGAAGTTCTTGTTCAGCCTGACATTCCTAGCGGTGCGAGTGATTTTCACTTACCTTTCGATATATGTAATGAATTTTGCATTAAACGTTACCAGTTATTAATCGATTGAAAAAGTCGGCTGCGGTGCTGACATCATTTATTCCATGCGAGTCCCCATACAAGTTATAAAGAAGCTAACGGAAAAGATCGCTACCAGTGAATACAGACACCATCGAAGCCAGAGCCGCACAAGGAGCCGCACAAGGTCCTCACATACACAGGGGCAGCCAGCAATGGATGCTCATTTCAATAAATGAAAAGGGTTTGCAAAAAGAGCGCATTAGCATCGAACAAATGTGTTCGAATCCGTGCTAGCGCCGCCAAGTTCTCTTCAGAAATATGAGACAGGTAGACTTGTCCGAGTCGCATCGGAACGTTTTCCTAGACGAGTAATACAAATTTGAGTTGCTGTAGAAAGCTGTAGGTAAGCGAAGGAGGCAATTGCGTCGACGTGGCGATGGAATGTTGTGGTTGGAACAAGGAAACATTGCTTGGAAATTCAATGTCACGGCAAATGGGCAGTTGATCACGTTTTCTGTGACGGTTAGTGTTTTTGAATTCAGGAACTTGGAACAAACTTGGAAGCCAGACGCAACGTTCATCCCAGCCACGGCTGCCTGCGACCTCACGAATCCTAGATCTACACACTTATGAGTGGACATTCCCGAACTCAGTAGGTAGCCTTGTTGACAACACCGACCTTCCATGGACCAAGTTGATAAGTTGAGCTACTCGAACCAAGGTTATCTCGGTCAACTCTCAACGCTGAATGGGCAATGATGCATTGAAACTATACATATTAACATCCATAGGGCGAACTCTGTCTCACCTCTAGGACTGGGAATGGCTTTATGAACTCTCCGGGGACATATCTTGCATCGCAATGCATGTCACAGGTCTTAGGATAGCAAGATTCCCTGCTACCACCTACCTAGACAAACATTGAACTCTGTCGACCTCAAAAACCCTGGTTCCATTGAAAATGGAATAAATTCATACAGGAACTGCAAAATAGACTCCAAGCAGTCATTTGGCCGCACCTCAAGATAATGCTAAGGGCCATCCCTTTCACTAAATCAGTAAGACCATGAAACAAGATACAATTCATGCGCGACTCACATTCACTCTTATCTTAGAGACTGGGCATTAATGCACGCTAAAGTCGAAGGAAGATTTTTGCGAATTTCTTTTAGAGCAAAGACGACAGTTGGCTTTCCATACCGCCGTCGCGACCCTTCACTGGATCTCGGTCGAATGATCATGGCCGAACATTGCCTACGTACTCCGTCAGTATCCTCATTCCTTTTTGCTTCTATCATTTTTGCGTTTTGTGTCTTTCGCTTACGTTGGGTTGCCTGCTTTTTTTTTACAGAAAACACGAACGCTATTTTAAAAGGAGGGCCATGAAGGGATATTTTATTGGAAGGCGCTTGATTATAGCCCTCGAGAGCGTCCACCTGTGAAGATGGCTCCGACACCTCAGTCTGCAAAATCTTAGTCCTGCAATACTTATTGTCCCATTACCCCGAAGACAGATACCAACTGGCCAAATAGCAACAGCGAGCTATGTGCTCCCTGAAACTAGGGGCCACCATTTGTCGGGCACGGCGTCAAAATTGCATGGTCGATACCACAGCTCTGGACGTTCATACATCTCAAAATTGCCCATACAAGAGACTTCACATATACTGTGGTTCTTTTCGAAGAATAAATTTTGAGATCAGGTCACTTACCTCTCTCAATATATGTCACCAAATGGCGCTACTTTCACCGCAGTTGAGATTTATGGTCCGACTTATCAATTCGTATCAGACCGCTGGCAGCACTTGGCCATTACCAGCTCAAGCCAGCACTCCAAATCATTCAGTGCGAACTCTCGGGGTCCACCTATCCTTCGTAGCATGGAACATTACGTTTCGACAAAGAAGGATATATATTTTGCCTCAACGGCTCAAAACTCCAACGGCTCAATACGGTAAACCAATTTGAGGGTGATTTGAACGTTACCAGTCCGAGGTACTGCATTCCCATTTTGAACGTGCATTTGGTAAGACATGATCCCCCAGGAGGTATATGCCATAGAAAGGATCATGTCCCGACTCGATAGCGAGTCGAAGCCCAGGGACCAACGACAAGGTAGCACGAGGAGAGCCATGCCCAACAACGTAGTGCTGCGCTCCAGCTCCCCTTCCCCAGGAAATAAGTCACTCACCTTTGCAACCACCAACCTTGAGGATTGAGGACATCGCTGTTGCATTTGTCTGCAGACGGAGAGATATATATTAGCAAGTCCCAATGCTAAAGAGGGAATAAAAGGCCTCACCGATTGCAGTGTCCTAGATGTAAAGATGAGTCTATCTACTTGTATCACATTCTTGCAGTTTCGACTTGCTGTGTCGCCGAGTACGGTGTTGAGGCTTTCTTGGCCGTGAAAGGCCTCACCCGGATCCACTGTCTTAAAAAAGTAAACTAAAGTCTATCTAGTTGTATCACACTCTTGCTGCTTCAACTTGCTGAAACGCCGAGCATTGTTGCGGCTCTGGCGATAGTCACTTAACTACTGAGGCGAGTTAGACAACGATGGAAATTTCGAAGAGAATAATACCTTAGGCTACTCATCCTACGTATTCGTTGGGCATGGGCGATCGGAAGCCGGTGTTGCGCGTGTGTCATCAGTACCGTTCACGCCGACAATGAGACGGAGTGCGAGAGCAACTTACGGGTGATCCTGGTCCTAGAGTAGAGTGTATCAGCTGAATGGGCGAAATAAGGTTTAAAGTAGAGGACTCTTACTTGAAGATGGTGGTCAGGAATGAAGATACGGGAGCTGTGAGCGCCTTTTTATACGCTATATCGAAGTTACACAGCAGGTGGGAAAACTCAGAACGACGACTTCAATACGTCCGCCGGCCGTGTTCACATCCCGTTCTAAGCTTTCATGGATTTTCCATAAGCGGTACTGTATAGATATAAATCAGATAGTGAGTCAGGATTCTCGTCCATCGGCTTTGAAGCGGGATCAGTACATCCACGATGATCATTATCAGGTAGTCTTGTAAGATCTTGAATGAATCTCAGTGAATGTTGCAAAGATGGATTTTAATGATGAGATCCTTGGGTAGAAAGCAAAGCAATAAGTAGCTATAGAGCTCTTTCTTGCTATTATAATATAGCCTTCTGGAGAAACAACAACAAGAAAGCTGTCTCGGGCTGCTGTATTATGATTGGATGCAATATGAGTTGTAGTACGTGAGTTGATGTTCTGTTTTGGAAATGATCAAACTCTCACGAGCTCTCAGGGTGCCAACAGAAATATGTGCAGAGGTCTATGGGCCGCTGATCAACTAACAGGAATAACACATGATGTGGCTCAAGTGTGGTCTAAATGAATCATAAGCCGTTTGTGTGCGAATGGCGGTGTGATCAATTTCTCAACTGTATTCTGGCCTCATAGAACAAAAAACCACCTCTCCAGAACCTACAAGGATAAAGAACAATCTTGAAAACACAAGGTCTACTTAATCACGGTTACAATCCTTAGATTGCAGTGGGCGCTAAAGGGGTAATCAAATATCGCGTTACAGAGCTGACGTGTCGTTCTCCCCACGTGAGGACAATTAACAGGGGCTCTGAATCATGGAGGGAATGAACGTTTGTGGCTCTCCGACCCCTTCCTCTGGCATCTAATGTTAGTCTTTCGTCCATCCATTTCTGAAAACTATTTGTGCTGTATCCTAGTTGGACCTATCTGTTAAGCTGAGTCTCCAGTTGAAATTATCGGAAATAGTCACGTTGGTTGTCTTTGTCTTAAGTCCGCCTTGTTCCACAATTCGTTCAGCTTTGTGGTCAATTACTGTGCGAGACAGGGCCAGCCCGAAACCAACCCGAAACCAACTTGATACCCAATGGTGTCATTGTGTGCAGTGAGACACTACTGCAGTAGCCATCCGAATATTTCCGACGGGCCTCAGGTTCTCATATTCGCACATGGTAATTATGACTCGACATAACAATGAAAATTTCATCAAACTGTCCTCTGTGACTCGCCCGAACGTCGTCGGTACGGTTGCCGACACGACGTGCGGGTATTACCAAAAGCGTCACAGGGCGCGTGTCGGGACCCGACGTTGGGCGATCAAAGCTCGGGTCCGACGTATCACGTGGAGTGCATGAAATGCGGTTATAAAAAGCCGCAGCCGTGTGCCATCATAAAAGTTCAGCATACCGCGACGACCTGGCTTCACAACCTATCTCCAAACACTACAGCCACCACTAGGTTTGCATACCATACCTTTCTCGCCATTACTATGCCTCCTAGAAAGAAAGCAACAGCCGATGATGCTGCGCCCGCCCCAGCTCGTTCAAGTGCACGAATCAAGGCTGCTGTGAGCACACAACCGGCCGACGCGTCAGCTGGCACATCAGCACCACAACCAGTCGCCCCAGCACAGAGCGATAGCAAAGGGAAATCCAAACGGACGCGCTCTGCTACTACTACGCAAGATGAAGCAGCTCCCAAGCCAGCTTCCAAGAGAGCGAAGAAAGGCAAAGCCGCAGACATCGCCGACGATATTGCCGACCTTCAGCCTGCTGCACAAAATGGTTCCACAGATGACTCTAAACCCTTAGAAGAAGAGAAAAAAATGGTGATATCGACCCTTTGAGGTTAAATTTTCTTCGACTTATCATTTCCATTAAAGGTTACTGTTTTGAAACGTGGTGCAGCGCCCGTGGATCCTGCGTCGAATTGCGTTGGTGAGTCGGCCATGTTGTGTACGCCTGAGATGGGTGACTGAAAATGTAGTTCCCTGTAGATACACATCAAGTATACTCCAACGAACAGGGTGTATGGGATGCTATGCTGAACCAAACAGATGTTAGCGGAAATCAGAACAAAAACAAGTCAGTTCGTTTTCCTAGTTTCTTATCCCGAAGCTCACCAATTGGCTATGCTTCAGATTCTATGTTATTCAGCTGCTACACCCAATCGGAAATAATACCCAGTGTAAAATGTTTACTCGGTGGGGTCGTGTAGGAGAGAACGGTCAAACGCAGACGAAGGTAGGGTCAAATATCAAGGTCTTGACTTTGTCGATTGTGCTTAAGTTGCTATTTGATAGGGACCGTGGCCTGCTCAACAGGCCGTGAACGAGTTCAAGAAGCAATTCAGATCCAAGGCAGCTGTAGCCTGGGAAGATAGGCATGGTATGGTACCCAGACCAGGTGAGCAAGTTCGTCGTTTAGATCTCTCTGTGCAAAAATAATTGTTATTTAACATAGGGAAATATACATGGCTTGGTAAGAATTCCTTAATCTATTTGTGGTGTCGGAGCTGGCTAACTGTAATCTTCCTGCAGAGCGCGACTACGGAGATGAAGACGAGCCAGAAAAAGACGACAAAAATGATGAAAGCAGTAGGAAGGAGGATATCGTAGCTCCAGATTCCAAACTTCCTTCTGAAATTCAAGTGAGGCCCTAACTTTTAGCATGCCACGCTAACGCTGACTGAGCAAACTGCTATCCAGGAACTCTGCCAATTATTGTTCTCAACAAGGTGACCGGAGGAAATGATAACTATTCATGGCAAGCTTTGCTCATCTCCTAATACTAGCATTATCGACGCACATCTATCGTCCATGAACTATGATGCCAAAAAATTGCCCCTAGGTAAGAGTACTCCCTTGCTCAAACGTAGCGCTCAGCATCTCATTGGCTACACAGGAAAACTCGCCAAATCGACGATTTTGAATGGATTCGCCGCCCTCAAGGTAGATTACTAGTGGCACATGAGTATAGGAAACGCTAACACAACATATACAGACTCTGGCCGACGTGATTCAGAACCCTACCGGTGCGACTGCCAATCAGTACGGTGGGATGCGTGCAGCATGCGAACACCTCAGTGGCGCATACTACTCGTAAGTTGATGTCATCCTCTTCCCTTTGTTGTATATAGTAACAATGTTCTTACAGTGTAATTCCTCATGACTTCGGTCGACAGAGGCCTATGGTTATCGACAATGCAACGGCCCTCAAGAGGGTAAGGGCTGCATCCCTCATGTCGGAAACTATACCAATCTAAATCATCATTGTAGGAACTCGACCTTGTTGATGCGCTTGGGGACATGGTAAAGAGAATTTCGTTCCTCCTTCGCCAATCACGCACTGATCTCCAACAAGGAAATTGCCTCGAAATTGATCTCATCGACGAGTTTAGTAGACATAGACGGCAACCCCATCAACCCCATCGACTCCCACTTCCGTTCCCTAGGCCTCACAAGCATGGAGCCAATCGCTAAAGATTCGCCGGAATTCAAGAGCCTGGTGGACTATGCTCGAGATACGCATGGCGCTACTCATAGATATAAAGCGACTGTTCGAAACGCTTTCAGAGTGGAAAGGTGAGCTCGGATCAAGTCGTTTGGGTGTTACTTCGATCACTGACATCTTGCAGGGCCGGGGAGGCACAGGCTTGGGATGCGAAGAACTTCTCAGATCTGCCAGCCGGGGACCGTCTTCTCCTGTGGCATGGCTCCAGAACGACCAACTTTGCAGGTGAGCGTCAACTATGTAGGGAACAGCCTTGAACATTATAATCCAAATGCACGATCTTTGTAGGTATCCTTAAGCAAGGCCTCCGTATTGCGCCTCCTGAAGGTAGACCCCGACTTGTCTTCCATTGTGTACTTTCAAGACTGATAACTGACGCTCGTAGCTCCTGTTACTGGATACATGTTCGGAAAAGGTGTATATTTTGCCGACATGATGAGCAAGGTTAGCTTTTCGTCGACTATTTTCAGAAATTCTCGTCGACTAAACACGAATTGTAGTCCGCAAACTACTGTTACGCACAGTAAGCAAACGCCATATACTATTCTCCTATTCCTAGCTTACGATCTGGAATTCAGCTTGAGCAATGGTACTGGCCTTTTGCTGCTCTGCGAAGTTGCTGCGAAACCTTTCCACGAGCTCACCAACGGAGTGAGTGTCTTTGTGCTCCCTTCCCTGAAATGTGACTAACCTATTTTTCTGTGTTTTCCAGAGCTACAACGCTGATGAGGAGTGTAAAAACGCTGGAAAGCTGTGAGTCACCCATTCCACCCGACATACCATGTTCGTCAAACTTCTTACTATCATGTTTCATCAGGGCTACCAAAGGTATCGGTCGTACCCAGCCTGTTGCATGGAAAGACGCAGGTATGGCGCTGAACCACGTCGAGCTCTCTGGATGCGAGATGCCTGCTGGCCCCGGCCAAGACGTTCCAGGCGTGCCTGGGCTATATCTCCAGTATAACGAGGTACGTCATTCTATGACCTGCATAAATCGCTATTTTAACGTTGCCCGTTTCTTCTTTCATTATCTTTAGTATATTGTATATGATCCATCTCAGATACGACTCCGTTATCTCCTAATGGTAGATATGTGAAGTATAAGGGGCATCGTGGTAAGTTATGGAGAAAATTATGTCTGTAGTTCGTGTATCTCTGTATTTTTGTATGTTTTTAATTTGTTCTTGCTTCCTTAATTGCGGCACATTGCAATACCCCGTTATTTAAGTCGTATTTTCATGATCTCTATAACTTTAGCCAGCTATACTACGATGGTCAAGATGATAAGTACGGTATACCATGGCGCTCCATTGATAGCACGATCAGATCATGCTTGTCCGCGTAGCGACTCCTCACATAAATATTGAATTCCATAAAATTGAACTCCAGAATGCGCATGAAGACCACTTTTCTGGTATTTATTGAAATTTCACCATCCCAGGACTGGTCTCTCTAACGAGGGCGCCTTCGGCATCTTGTCGGCGTCAGTCTGGACCCTCTTCTAGGGAACCACCGGTCAAGGACAAATGCGTATATGCCGGGTCAATCGCCGAAAAATTCCCACTCGTATATGACCTAGTGTTAGTCTCGTCCCCGTCTGGTTCTTAATCCGGTAATCGAATGTTTCTTGATTGCATATAAAGGAGAATCTGAGGCAAATCTTACGTGCAGTAAATAATAAGTGACTCGTGGATAGTTGGAACATAGATTTCTAAAGCTTTACTAAGTGGCAAAGTATCTATGCCCTGATTTTATGTTCTCCGACTCTGTATTTAAGTAGGCGGTCAGGCCGGTACCGGAACTTATTTTGTTCTGATCAAGTTAGTACGTATACGCGGCCATCAGAATAAGTCTTCTACTTCACTATAAATCACTAGATTCATTCTCAGGGCGGTGAGTCTTCAAACTGCACGTCAGGTTATGTTTAAAAAACTCTCAAGACTTACTGCTGCTAGTCGTAGTCGCGCTTTTCCAGCAGTCATTTGTTGAGTTAGTGTCGGGATATTCCTCCTTGATGGAGGACTCTACTTTCCGATAGTATTTATATCACATTGTCATCGTTGGGTTGTATTCGAATGCAGCTAGGGGCTGAAGACAAAACTTACTCTCTACCGCCGACATTGACAGAACACAGTTAATCAACTGTGCAGCTGTTCCTGATATATTTTTGTTCTTAAGAGAGGTACCAGGTACGATTCCCACCAGCGTCAGACCAATTTTCTATAAAATTGCTCGTACTTGGACAGCTTCCCGGATAGCTTGAACTTGGAAACCTTCGGCCCAGCCACCCTTGAGCTGTTATGCTCCGTGAAATTTGTCAATCTCTCCTCGTTCTATCGGTCAGTTCATATGAGACGTGTTCAATAAAACTTGATACCAACTCATTCCTTTCATAGGTATTCTTCAAGACCTTAGCGGCATATCCCCAGAGTCCAGGGGCACCATTTCCTTTCCTCGTTGGAAATACCTCTGCACTTCCCGCCGGATGGTCTGGCAACAGTCAATGTCTGGCGTAAGTCAAGCAAGTGGTCGATCGTGGATACAAGTCACTGATTTTTCTACAGTGACTGTACTTTCGACGACTTACCTATCACTAGAGAATTTCTGTCCGGACCTGCCTTGACCGATGCAGTTCATATGACAATTGAACTGTGCGTGAGCTTCTGCGAAGCACAAGGCTCACGTCTTGCGGGTTTGAAAGGGGCAGAATGCCGTGAGTCAAACTTCACCGTTAACCCTGAACCATTGTTAATTTTCTATGTAGGTTGCGCCAACATCTTCAACCCTTCCTCGTGCTTTGAAAGCGACAATGGTGAATGCCAAACCACCGCAGATGTCGGTGTAGGGTGCCCTGGAAACCGCCGCGAGTCTTGTGGACTCGCGAACGGCACCCCGCCATTGTTCAATATATTTTTCAATCAAGTTTCGCAGTTCAGCTGCTCTGATCCCCTGTGGCCCGGAGGCGCAGCACTGACTGCTGTCGATTCTTGGAGATTTTCCTATTTCTACAAGTGAATATCCTTCTGTTTCAACATAGATTTCACCGACTAAATGGCTGCGAAAGCGACTCGGTAGCTGCCCATGCACTGCCATTCGATGTGCCCTTTCTAGAAGGAAATCTCACCACTGAGGCATGTGTGACTGCGTGCGGAAATTCAGGTTAGTTTTTCTAATGGATTCTGGGATAACACAGATGTTTGACTTTTTATGTTATAATTAGGGTTTACCCTAGCTGGGGTCACGAAAGGAGACGAATGCTGTAAGTCACAGTTTTCCATTCATTTCTCAGGCTCATTTCTCTGCAGATTGTGGAAATTCAATTCAAAACGGCGCACGTCCCGTCACCACTAACTGCGCTACGCTGGAGAATATCCCGGGAACCCTGATACCTTGCACAGGAAACGCCAACGAATTATGTGGAGGGCCAAAGGTCATTTCGATATACACTCTGCCAGGCACCGGTCTTATTCCGATCATTCCGTTCGATCCTGGCTTTGATGATTTTTGCTCCGGGTTTGACTGTCCTGGTCATACATAACAACTCGAATGATACGAAAGGTTAAAAGACATAATAGCATGCTTCCCAACCTGTTGCATCTTTAGCATCTTTAGGGAAAGACCTTACTGTACCGATCAATAACTATATCAGATTTAATCACCACCTGCAAGACAACATATTTCCTAGCTTCTCTCACACACGGTCACCTGGTGTATAAACTACGGTAACAGTCTTGCTTACTGCCTTCGTTGTCCCCGAACTACTTACATTGAAATCCCAAATAAGAGCTCAACTAATTGTCAATATAATAAGCTTAATAGTTAAGACACTCATCCGAACTGCCCATGGAAAATCGGGAAAATTGTGGCTGACAGGGGGAAAGGAGCTAACGAAGGGACGAAGACAGCCATGTTAGTACCGCTTATAGATCAATGAATGCTGAACAGTAGAGGGTGAAAAAGAAGTGCTTTTCAAGGATTTGCACAGAGGAGTCTCTCTGTTCGACTAATTGAATTCCTATTCAAAGCTCCATCCACCCATAGGAAGTATATTGTGTGCATTTGGCTATTCATATCAAATTGAATACGTAATGTAGAGTTAAAAATAAACATAGCCCACAAAACTACTGAACCCCACCCGGATTGAACGGATGACCTTGAGGAAACACCGTATTAAGGCTGGAATCTCACGCTCTACGACTGAGCTAGGGGTCCGTGCACAGATAGCATTGGATTAATTGAAAAAGATGTTAAAATGGCCAACCGGGATTTTCTTAACAGCTTGAATCACCTTGCATCCACCCAACGTTCATTAAAGACGAAGGCAGCTTGATCAAGGCAAAAACGTCACAGAGATAACCTATTGATACTTGAAACGTCCATTCAAAGAGGAGACGGCAAGGTCTTGTGTCAGACAACGTTGAAAATATCAAAAACAGACGCGTTGCGGGGTAGGTGGTCGTGTGGTCCCGAGCACTGGTAAAGTATTATGTAAACATATCTAGTAGTACTTACCTGTATATGTGCATTGAATGTACAACGATATGCAGAGCTTTCAAGCTTCGCTGAAGCAGAAGCAGGAAAATATTTCTATCTTTCTTTTCCACTGAGCAGTATCGTTATTCCAGTGGTGACAGTCGGGCCTTAATTGCGCAATTCTGTGATATACATGGGTCAGAATCCGCCGATATCAGTTTCCAGATTCTGTATTCTTCAAGTTGGAGGACAATGGTCAATGAGACAACGTCCCTGCAACGGCTTCCAAGGACGCCGTCACGCGTTGTGTTCTAACAATTCTATAATGGCCCAGGAATCAAACTCCCCACCTAGTAGAACCTTACCTGTAATACTAATTCGGTCGTCTGGACGTTCAAATACAACTCGTCGAACTACTGAACAAACGTTAAACCTCCCTACTGCAACCCATTTAGCGACCACAAATAACTGAGTCATGAATCGTCTGCACAATCTATAGCAGTGACTTACATTTCATCAAGACAATGTCCGACCACGAATCAACATTCCAATTTTTCGGTGATAAGCTCAAGGAGGAACCAGACTATCCGCTCTGCAAAGAGCTCAACTGCATTGGGCTACATAAAGAACGCGTCATTGGATCACATGGAGCCCCCTGCTCCGCCAGTATCCAATGCTCGGAATTGGAGGACCATATCATCGCAAAAAATCCACTCTCCCCTCGGTTATCTGGCAGAGCGCCATCGGTTACTCAGATCTGTGGAAGGAAAGCAGAAGACGAAGAGCCAAGGGTGGTCGGTCAGCAAGATGGCAAGCTTACGCCTTCGTCAGAAAGTAAGTGATCAAATATCTGTCGGTGAAACTTTGAACTCACCTCGAGTTCTATAGCTGTGTGCATGAAAGCCTGGCGTCACCAGGCTCACTGAGGAGTCACGCGGAAAATGACAGGACCACGATATATCGATAGAACGATGGACTGGCTACAGGTGTGTACGGTGCATAAGGTCTAAGTCTAAGTCTGTGTCAAAGGAATGGGGAATGGGGATTGGGGATCGTAGTCACGTGTATGTAAATGTATAGATAAGATAATATCGAAAGGGGCTGTGGTAAGACTGGGGCGCCAGGCTTACACTCCTCCCCACCTTCAGAAAACTCCATCACCCCAAAGCCAACCCTGCTGGACCACCTTCGTCAATAATGGGATCTTGAGTGGCAGATTGCGTAAGTCCGCTTTCAGACAAACCAACAGCCGATAGAAATTTTGACTGGCACTAAAATGATAATAAAAACCTAAAATATAAAAAATTCACCACATTTAATCGGTGTCGTCATCGTAGAAGACTGCGTTTCCACTAGCATAGCCAACTATTTGCCAGGCCACAGAGGTGTCGAACATATCTGGGTAGTCGGGCTGATCCTCGCCATCGTCATCCCTATATGCAGATGAAAATACGGCACCCATGTACTCCTTTTTGACAGGAACTGCGGGAGCAACATAATCATGGCCTGGCAGGATGCCCTGGCTAGCATCACCTGGGCATGTCCTACCAACGTGCGGAACCCAACCTGGATCTGTAGGATCCTTGCGACATCGCCAACAACCACCTGCCTTGGTAAGCTTGTCTCGATCAGCTTCAGTGAGGACCTTGCGAGCAGGGGATGATGTATCCCGAGGAGTAGAGACATTGGCGGAGGCTGTAGAATGGGAATGGGAGGGGCGTGTCAAGCCTTCAGCAATAAGACTATCCCACTGCATGGCCATAAGTGCGACAAGATTGTCGAAACCGATAGAATCGATGTCAAAATCAGGGAGGGCCATGATACGGAGGATGAGCATGTTGTGGGCATGAAACAGAAGCTGGTACTTGTAGACAGAAGCAGAGATTGTTGTGGCACCAACAGCATTGCGTGCATCAGCTAAGGCAGCAACATAATCGGGGAAGGGGCGTGCGCCTTGAGAGCAGCAAAAAAAGGTACGCAAGGCGATAAGCTTGTAGCCCTTTGGCATGAAGCGGCTCCAAACATGCCTCTCAAACAATTCCCAAGTCCCAAGCTTGATGAACTCTACACGTCCAGCGCTCCACCAGGCAGCCATAGCTGGTTCAAGCATGTTGGAGCCAACAATGCGGATACGGGTGGGAAGATCCACGTCTGGTGCTTTCTCGGCTTTCATGACTGCATAGATGGCAAAGCCATCCTCACACTGTCCCAACCAAGCCTCAATGGCAGTTGGTGTAAGCGGGCCTGTGAACGGCGAGATGATCTTTGTTGCCATGTCGAAATCCGAGTTGTCGGTGTCGTCCAAACCAGGTAATGTTTTTGATGTGGCTCGGCGGCGGGGTGGGCGTTTGGGTGGTGATAATGGGGGATAAAGGGGGATATCGAAGGAGTGTGCAACTTGGCGTGTGATACGAAAACGAGCGTCGTCCAGTGTGCCGGAAAAAGGTATTGGAGATAAAAAGAGGCCGTTGTCAAAAAAAAAGTGAAAGCCTGGCGTCACCAGGCTCACTGAGGAGTCACGCGGAAAATGACAGGACCACGATATATCGATAGAACGATGGACTGGCTACAGGTGTGTACGGTGCATAAGGTCTAAGTCTAAGTCTGTGTCAAAGGAATGGGGAATGGGGATTGGGGATCGTAGTCACGTGTATGTAAATGTATAGATAAGATAATATCGAAAGGGGCTGTGGTAAGACTGGGGCGCCAGGCTTACAGTGCATGATCGATTCCTCGTGCAGAAATCCACATTCTTTGCACGGAATGCAACGGCCGGGATATTATCAAGGCCTACGGTCCTTGCGACAGGGTGGACGGAAAGTCATGCCATCTTTGTGCCAAAGTCGTGACGCTGGAGGCACAAATACCAGAAACCAGGACCCTTCTCGACAAGCTATAATCCGCTTGCAGTCATATGGATTCAGAAATCAACAATTAATCCGATTCACTTAGTCGGTGGATGCCAATCGAGATATTTTCAAAGCAGCATTACCGGACTTGGATTGGACCAGTCATCAGAATATTTTACTCAAGTGTGCAATCTGCGCCGTTCAAGCTGGGTGTTGTATGCACATTGGCGCGAAATCTTGTAGATTACTCCTCGCCTCTGGACTCAGCTGTAAGTCACCGTGCAATGTCGATATTCCGAATATTATGATCCAAGCTGCCCATGTCCTTTGATAACCGCTCGAAATTGGAACTCTTCCGACAGTGGCTTGCCAGGACATCGGGACGGCTCCTTATTTAGATATGTTTAGAATTGCGACCACGGTACGGTGGTTACGTAGCCACCACATAGAGCTACATACGACCACCTGAATTGGATGAGTTCAGTCCATTCGTTGAACTTGTTAATGCATATTCGAACCGTTGGGAAACTTTGGTTGTTCAATTGCCTAGCGTTTTTATATCGAGTTTTGACGGGCATCCCGGGGTGCCGCTCTCCTGCGCAACTTGAGACTATTTTCATTTAACGGGGAAAGCAAAATTTCACAGGTGCCCAGGCGTCAATAACTCACCACGGAGTCGGGCGATTCAACATCAAAATCGAGACGCCATCTCCGGTAAACGTGTCAATCGATAACTTAGATGAATATTGGCTGGAAGAATTCGATCCACATATGTGCACAAAAGTTCCTGATAACGGACTTCATTGAAGCTCTATCTCATGCCCCTAATGTGATATAATGTCACTTGAGTCAATTCTATTGCACTCCAGACGATCCACCAGCTCCCATTGTTCGTCATTCACTGCAAAATCTCTACTTAGCATATCCCGGACGGAAAATCTCGAATGTGACGGTCTTATGTCATTCTTCCCAAGATCATCGTGCCCTTTGACCTATTTCAAGGTCAATTGTTACCGCTGGAACGACGAAAAGGCCCTTATTGCGCTGCTATGACTCATACCGTCCATCCAGGATCTGGAGTTGAACGACATAAGATGTCAGCCTCGAGAGTTGTTCCTGCTTCTGGCTCGTACAGCTGCCATCATCCCCCCTGGAGAGCCATTCCCCCCAAGGTTCCAACGCTTCTCTTACTTGCTCGGACTATGTGAAAGAGCTGCATTTGCTTAGGAGCTTTTGACGAACATTTTTGGCCCCTTTCCGGACCAAGACGACCTCTGAGATATTTACGATGGCGTGACCTTTCGGGTTAAGGTAAACTCCATAAAGGCATTGACGGGGCAACTATTTGACGTTTACTAGCTATTATCAATGCCGGGTTTGAATTGAGACTTCGTTCTAAAATCCGCAGGGAGAACTGACTAGGGTCTTTTGGCTGAGCACGCAGATAGCGAAGAAGGTAAAGATAAAGTCTAACCTATATGTATTGCGTGAAGTATTCTTTTGCACTATATATATGCAACAATTCCCTTTACTACTTAATACAATTGTTTGACCTTTCTGGCAGTGTATTGAGAGTCACGAATTTGATTAATCAAGGCCCACATACATCTAATCTTTCTTTCCAGAACCACGGAGTCGCTCCTCGGCAATGAAATGTTGTCTTTTCTCCAGATCTACAAAGATATCAACGCCTGGAGCAATCTGACAAGAGAAACGACGTACCATGAGCCCACATCGCTGCCCCAACGCGATTTGATACTGTAAAGACTAATCCGATGATGGGGAGACCTTCCAGCAAGGCAGCTGTGAAACCAAACACTCGATAGTCCCATTTGCGTTCCTGCATGAACACCGCAATCTCTTTATCGGACATCTTCTTGGACTGGAAGTACTGCTTTGAAGGTGAATAGATCACACTTCAAATATTTCATGGATGAAAGCTTACGCGTTGGTGTAGGAACCGCGAAGTTCCAAGGGCCTTGAACCAGGCAGACACGGCCATTCCAACAAAGGGATAGACCTGGAAAGGCGAGAGAAGAACTTTGGAATGTCAAAACAGATCAGAGAACAATGCACGTAAAGCACACCTCTCTTTACCACGAAAAGCCCGAACCATCCTCCTAGCCATTTCTTAACGAGCTTGTCCTGCTTCGTCTCAATGTTGAAATCAGGAGGGGCTTCCCATTCCTCGACGTATGGCTTCCAGAAGTCTGGTCCCTTTCCGCGTGATGCTACTGTCTGGTCCCATGCTCGGTCGCGAGCAATGCGAATGTTCCGGCTAAGGAAGAAGCGTAGAATGTATGTGACTTGAGATCCTAGAATCATTATTGTCGCGTCTGGTAGGTTGAGTGATTTCAAAACAAACGGCGACAAAGCATGCGGGCGGGCTTACATGTGTACAAACTGAAAGGAACGTGGTATCCAAACACCGTGTCATCTCTCGACAGTCCAGTTATCCTTGGAGAACTAAACAATATGTTGTGAGATAAACACATCTTCAAGGGACCGTAGAGACATACTTTGAGAGGAAGACTTCGATAAACTTCTTCTGAATAGAGAACGTCAGAACAGCCTATCAATAGTGAATTCAGATCACGTCTGACTTATGTCCGAATCGAAAGAAAGCTTGCCCATATAGTTCCTACTATGGCACCGCGCCTAGTGGCATGCTTGCACTTGTCCCATGCTGGTTTGTATAGGTGCTTATCAGTAAATAGCCTGTATACACCAACAAGGACATAAGATGGCGGAAATTCCATCCGCAGTGCGGCACGTTTTAGAGTTGGCGGTATGTGTTCCGCTTCTTTGTCGAAGAGTGCATCTTGAACCTCTGGACCGATGGAGGATAGAGACATATGTTCGTTGTGATGTCAAAAGTTTGAAGAAGAGAATGCTTCGCTACGCCAGTGCCTGAGCATGCTCTTTGCTCAAGCCGTGCTCGCCGCTTTCAGAGTTCTCACGGGATTTCGTCTGCGTGTTATGGCACGTGTCAGTTATTCGGCAACAATTTGTAACGAACAATTGATTGGAGCCCCTATAACACTTTCCCACCTCTTCTCGACTCGAACCATCATCGCAATGAAGGATTTCAAGGAAATACCAGACCAGGAAAGAATGGAAGAGGCTGCAGAACTCGATATATTTGACATCGAAGGCAACAAAATCAAATTTGGCGCCCTTTTCAAGGAACAGAAAACAATTGTTGTATTTATCAGTGAGCGGAACATTGTCAAGCAGTGGAACCAGACTAATAGTAATATACCTACAAAGGACACTTTTTTTGTGGGGTCAGGTCTATATTCATTATATAAATGGGATTAGCGGAAATCTAACATCCTCCTTTGATTGTTGACAGGCTTGCCAAGTGAGGCAATTTATCCCCTGTACTTCCAAAACGTCTTTCATGTTTCGCTCAGCTCTACGTAGAGAATCTCGCGGCGGTTCCTCAGGAAGCGCTAGATCAGGCAGGCACAAGTATCGTTGTCATAGGATGCGGAGAATATAACCCTATCAAGTCCTACAAAGGCAAGCAATAACGTCTCTAGTCCTATCCTATACGCCGACTAAACTAACGCGAGAGTTCAGAGGCAACTAAATTTTCTGGACTATTTTATGCTGATCCCACTCGAAAGCTATACCGCACTTTGGGAATGGATATCGAAAACGTTGATAAGACCCCAGCTGGTGAACAGAAACGGAGCTACTTGACACTTGGCTCCTTTTCAAATCTCATGATGAGTCTTTGGGTAAAATCTATCATTTCTCAAGTATGACTTCTCTAATTGGATAAAAAGCGGGGACCTTTCAAACACCCAACACAAGTAGGAAAGCAAGGTGACTTCGCGCAACTGGGAGGAGATTTCATCTTTGGACCAGGTAGGGTCCTAAATTATCTTTTCAATTCAAGAGATCTTGGTAACGTGTCAACAGGGAATGTCTGTTCATTTGCTTCACGCATGAGACACACAGAAGACCGTGGGTGGAACCGTTTCTATCCTCTCGATTATTTCAAATAGTGATTATTTCACTAGATGTCGAAGTTACAGATCTAGTAAAAGAGGCTGGAGTAATGTATTCTTCGTCATCATAGGTCACACGACAAAGTACGGAATATTCAGGAGTTTGACAGTTCCGGGTAGTTTTCCTTGTTCATCTCGACATGCGATATCGAAAGGTCAAGAAACGAAGCCAGTTTGTGGTCGACAGGAACACATGTACCGCTACCAGAGGTAGCAAACGCTAGCAAGGGTTCGGGAGGCTTCAGTAGGGGCTTCGTTTCCGTTGGGAGGTTGAATCCGATTGGCCGATCATTCGCACTCATTGACAATGACCTGCTATTGAAAGGGTGATCAATCGACGTAAATGCATCCTCTGCCCCAGAGCGAATCGTCCCCGGAGGAGGCGTCGAAGGACCCAAAGAATCGATAGTCGATGACGTGGTGTTTCCTTCCTCCTCGTCCGACGAAGCATGGCAAGATGATCCAGCATCAGACCGAATAGATGACCTAACACAAAGGGTAACATGTGGATCATCCGGCTCCAGCGCAAGTCTATCAAGAATTTCCAGATCACCGCAAATAGCTTGCCACGAACAGGAAGACAGTAAAACTGGCTCTGATTCCGCGATAGTATATTCGTGAGAATC
Source organism: Psilocybe subaeruginosa (assembly GCA_027604855.1). Taxonomy (NCBI): domain Eukaryota; kingdom Fungi; phylum Basidiomycota; class Agaricomycetes; order Agaricales; family Agrocybaceae; genus Psilocybe; species Psilocybe subaeruginosa. The sequence continues at coordinate 74,210 of JANCIO010000114.1, forward strand.
TCTGGCGCGGACATCTGGTTCAGATAATAAATGGACTTCTTCCATAGTTTCAGAAGAAGGAACTGAGAATCCTTCGGGAGCTGGACGAGGTCTGAATGAGGGTTGATCGCGGAAGAATGCAGTCATTGCGTGGCCGATCTGTTGCGATGAATTTCAGAATCGAATAGAATTTCAGAATCAGATACATACAATGAAAGAGGTACACGCGTAGGCCGGAAAATAGACAACTTTGGCGTGAACGGCATCTAGCAGATCATCCACCTCCATGCCAGGATCATCAGGATCATCAGGATCGCCAAAGACATTTTCCACCGTGAGATCGTATTTGCACTGCTCATTTCCTGTAAGAAAAGGCCGCCCTCCATGGATCCGCGGAGAGTCACAAACAGAAGAAGTAGGCGTCCGGATTTCATAGAACAGAAGTCCGCTGAGGCCTATACACTCTATTCTCACAAACCGCCGCCAAGTCCTACGGCGACATGCTCTGTTAGTTGGAGCTATGTTCTTATTGGTGTCTCTGTCGCCCAGAAGGTCGTGATATACAGAGCAAGATAAAGCGTGACGCCAGATTTCCCCCGTCGAGTGACGGAACCTGCTTTGGCTGTTCGAAAATTGGACCGCCATTGGGTGGGGGGCAGGTCGCAGGATGTCGTAGAGCCTAGAAGCCCAAGAACCAGGCTTGGAGAAATCGCGTAATGTCATGTGTAGCCAAAAGTTCACTGGACCAGCAGAAGAACTTAAAAAGAGAAGAAGAGGTAGTGATGAAAGGATTGCAAGGTTTCGTCGGACTAGAAAAATATGTTTGCAGACAAATCGGAGTTAGAAAGAGGGCGTCGAACAACATATCAAAACATCCAATCTTGTCAGAGGAATTACTAGGCAACTTCAACAAAATTGGGGGCGCTGCTTTTCAATTTGGACGCAGCTCAGTCTGATTATAATAAATGGGAAGGCGAAGAACGACTCTGAACAATGTTACTACTATATCGAACATTATACAAGGACGAAAACGAGAGGCCGGAGGACCATTCAACGGACTAGTTTTTCCCTTTGACTGCATCCCTGATAACTGGTTCCAGAGCGAACGTCTGTTGTTCCGGTGTCACGTCAAACGTCTTTTTCCAAAGAGGCAGAAGCTCTTCGGGTAGCTTCCATGCTAATTCTTCATTTCTTTGCCATAAACGAAGTAAATGTCGACTATAAGAATAGGTGTTAGAATGGGCCATATCGCCATTACAATTATGTTGGCCTACGTCTTATTCCCATCGTCTTTGAAACCGTCTCTGGCGTGGAATATGCTGAGGTTATTGATATATTGGATGTCGCCTTTCTGGAAGTTGAGCCCCAAGGAATAATTCTCGGCCAGGAAATGGAGAGCGTCCAAGGCTTCAGCTTGCGCTTCGGTGATCGGAGCAATATCAGCGGATCGCGGAAGACCCTGGAAGCCAGTGAAGTATCGACGGGCATACTGGATAATTATCTTGGAGTCCAGGTAATATAGCAAGGGCCTTTCTGTAAAGGGGGGATCTCTTCCAAATCTGAAGAATAAATAAATGAATAAAGACGTTATGATTAAAGAAAAGTATTAGAAGGACGGACTCGTCTACCACCCATGGTTGCGAAAGAGTTTGGATTAAATCAGGGCGTTTTTGTGCAAGATGATTGTACACCCTCCAGCTGCTGCTTATTCTCGATACACCACCCTCTGCAGCAATTTGCAGTGCAAACAAAGACACAATGTCGGAACCCTGGTCGGTATGGAAGACCTGCTTATCAGTTGTATACGCAGGGCCACCAATGGCGCCTTTCAAATGAGACTGCGATAAATCTTTGATGTGTGAAAGAACGCCTCCGTTCTTATCTTGAAGCCCCCGAGTACCGCCAACATACGAAGAGACTCCGGCGTATATCAGAATGTTATCTAGCCTTGAATAGGAGTCGACGGGTATCGTTCGGAGGACAAAAAATCCCCGTCCTTCATGGAGTTCGTGGGCCAATTCCGTCAAGACGGGTCCAAGGGTAGGCAGTGGGAATGTTGCAGGGGATATAAGACCAGGAGAGACGCTGAGACCTGCAGAATCGAGATATCTCAGTGAGTCATAGTCTTGCAAATTATGAAGCTACAGTAGTTCGTACCATGGAAATAGTGTAAAGCGGCGTGTATTTCCTTTAGGTGCTCGGAAGTGAGCGTGTAGACCCACTGCGCCTCATTTTTCCAGTCCTTGCCCTCCCATACTAAAGGCGATTCGAGTTTCTCGGGAAATCCGGTTGGTAATGGCGTCGACAAAAGAGAGGGATCTTGTTCCAGTCTCCACGCCGTGCGTTGCTGCCACTTCTCACGATCCGGGTGGTAGGTGATATCAGGCTGTTTCCCGAAACTGAGCACGAAGTCATTCTTCGAGGGAGGACTGATGGGATGCTTTTTCTCAATAGTGTCACCGATAACTGAAGCCATGATTCGGATGAATAGAGTCTGCAAGGAGTAGCATGGAAGTCCTGTTACTATCAATTTATAAGACTGCCAAAGACAGGATGATGCGATATTGCTTCTTCGTCACACCTTCAAATGCGAGACTGGTTATATTAGAAAAGTACACGTGATAGGATCTTAGAATTTACTCATAGGACGAACGACTCAGATTCGCTACATATAGGGTTTCAAAATTGCGATATAGGATACATGAGGATCCACATGGTGTTCAGGCGTATACGGCCCCTCCCTTTGATTTACCACGAATTTCTGGTTCCAAGGGGAATTGTTCGTTGTCCGGAGTCGCCGTTTCGTATAGCCTCTTCCAGATGTCCTGAAGTTCAGGTGGAATCTTCCAGGCCAGCTCTTCGTTGCGAAGCCATAGGCGGAGAAGGTGTCGACTGCAGAATGGACGGGATAAGAACTCTAGAATAACACAAAAAACGAACAACACATACCGACGGTCAGGTGCATCAGTATAGCCGTCTCTTCCGTGGAAGATACTCAAATTATTGATGTACTGGATATCGCCTTTCTGGAAGCTGAGACCGAGCGAATATTTCTCAGCGAGGAAGTGAATGGTATCCAACGCCTCCGCCTGAGCCTCAGTGATAGGAGGAATTCCCTTCGAACGAGGGAGGCCAAGGAATCCAGTAAAAACACGACGAGCATATTGAATAATAATCTTCTCGTCATGGTGGTAAAGCAAAGGTCGGTTTGTGTATCCATTACCTGCTCCGAATCTGCAATGAAGTTAGAATAACCAGATATAGTCTAAGCAAGAGTATTCAAAGAAATATTTACGTGTCGAAAGGCCATGGCTCTGCCAGAGTCCTAATGAGATCCGGCCTGGTCTCAACGAGCTCATTGTAAACCTTCCAGCTGCTACTGATTCGTGATGTGCCTCCTTGAGCCGCAGTTTCAAGGACATAAAGAGAGATAATGTCGCCAATGTCGGTATGGAAAACTTGCTTATCAGTCGTATAGGCAGGAGCCCCAATAGTCTTCAGCGGATTAGTATCACTCAGATCCCTGATGTGGCCAACGACGATGTTTCCCGCATCTTGGACTGCGCGTTTAAAGCCCACGTAGGACGAAACACCAGCGTAGATGAGTATATTATCTTCTCTGGAATACGAATCAACCGGGATGGTGCGGAGGACGAAGAAGCCACGCCCCGTGTGGAGCTCATGAGACAAATGCGCCAGAATGGGCCCTAGAGTAGGAAGAGGGAAAGTTTCAGGGGATGTGTGACCGAAAGGCTTATCCAACCCTTGCAATCAGGTTTAGTTTCATAGGAATTAGCGAAAAAAAAATCGATGTTGTACCTCTGAAGTGCTTGACGGCATCATCGATTTCCTTCAGATGCTCGGGGGTCAATTCGAATTCCCATTGCGATGCGTCCGTCCAATCCTTTCCCTCCCACACAAGAGGCGAGTCCAAATGTTTCGGGAACCCTTCTGGAAGCGACTGCTGAGGCAGCGTCGGATCCTCCGCGAGACGGCGGGCAGTCCTGGCCGCCCATTTTACTTTATCCGGGTGGTATTCGATATCCGGCTGCTGAGGCCCGAAAACGGGAGCTTCAATAACATCGTCCGAGGCTGGATTGTCGGACTTTGGGACTGCCTCGGGAGAGGAAATGTTAAGGTTTGTGCTTAATAAATCTGTGACTCGGGCAACGAGAGTGGCCATGGCTATTGAGTGATAATTTGTTATTCTGTACCAAGCTTGGAGACGCTTTTAAATAAAAGAAATCAGCTCTATTTTGCAAGAAGCTATGGAAATGGTGTGAGATGGCGTTCGTGGGATGAGTGGTCAAGAGACTCACGTGCACTGCTTCCTTGTTATGTATCCCTGCCCATTCTGAAATGGATGCCCTACAAAAAAAGATGATAAAGCATTCGATGCTGAGTAACTTTTGTTCAAAAACATGTCGACTTTCTAATCACGGCGTTTAATAACAGGGCCGAGTTGGATGATAGAACAGAAAGAGATGACGCATCAAATCCTGTGTGAATGGAGGAGCGCATATTACGATTAGGGACATCAATACAGCTGACAATGATAACGATTGGCGCCTTCTACTCAATGGATCCACCCATGACCAGACCGCGGACGGCAGAAGCACGAATCGACGTATAATGTCGCCCTGATTGGGCGAGAAAGCCTCATAGACTACTTTTAGGGGTACACCTCTTGTGTCGGTGAGTCAGATAAAGGGGAGCAATGGCAGATAAGTACGTACGTTTAGAGTCGTTGACGTCTTATGGCGATTAAAGCCTAAGGACTCGAACCGCCGGCCACACCCCAGTCATTTTCGACTCCGGGCGGTAACAGTACAGTTTTTATCGACGTTTCAATGTATTGCAGCCAGGGGCAATATATCGAAAGTCATAGAAAACTATGAGTCGAGAAAAAAAATGTATGGTCGTGGTTTAAACGTTTATATTTGGATGGTGGGTTTGAAATATATTTTGTTCTCCGCTCAAACCAAATCTGCGATCAAACTTCCTTCTCCACAGCCGCCATCGCCCTTCTTTATGATTAGCGTTTGTAAGTCCCTGATCATGTTCTACAAGGAGAGTACTCTGACGACTTACCTACAATTCACGACCAAAAGCTACCAAAAGGCAGAAGCAAGACTGAACAAGCAACGTTGGACATTCCTCATGGACGCCTACACGTGATATATAGGCTACATTTCTGACTCTTTCCGGGAACGACGGTCACGAAGTGAAGCCTGTAGCTTTGAAGAGCGACGAATTTTCATTTGGTATTCGTTGAAATCCCCATCGACTCGACAACTTCAACACAGACACAATCGAAGTTCAGCCATGAACGTGGAAAGCTTTGCTTTCGATGCTCCGTTTAGTTTGAAGATGGCCGCCAAACGATATTCACCTGCCAGCGGTCAAGACTATTGTGGCGGTTTAACCTTGATGTTCATGCACTGCATCGGTTCTCGTAAGTCTCAATACCTGTAGTCTCCTTCAATTGTCTAATAAACACGATTGACAGACAAGGAGCAGTGGGAACCCGTCATTGAACAGCTATTCAAAGTCCAACGAAACAAAGACGTTCGGCTGCGAGAGGCATGGGCATTCGACTGGCAGAGTCACGGAGATTCCGCTGTTCTGAATCGTGAGGCGTTGAAAAATCGGGCTGAAGGTGTTTGTGAGTATCTCCAGACATCAATATATGTCGCAGTGAACATATCTCCTTATAGCTGTCTATGAATGGGCTGGGGCAATCGCAGAATTTGTAAAGTCGCCGCGTATGAAGGGACACCGAATAATTCCTCTGGGTCATTCAGCAGGCGCTGCAGTCTCGTATGTCCACTTAATATTTCTACAACGTGGTCGTCGACTAACAAGCAACAGAATACTATTGACCAAGACTATACCTCCACAAGCATTTTCTTCTGTCGTGCTCATAGAACCCACCCTTTCTACACGCGAATCGTTTGAGTCACATTTGGAAGACAGAATGGCTGCGATTGACTTTGCTGTGGCCGCCACCTCCACCAGACGTGACCATTGGCTCTCAAGGGAGCAAGCTTTCGGGTATTTTAAGAAGAGAATCCCATGGGAAGTTTGGGATGACCGTGTCATTCGCCTTATGACTGTACGCTACCTCGGATTCATTTCTTATGCGTGAAATTTAATCGCTCCTCAGGATCACGCCCTCGAAGACTCCCCCTCTGGAGGTGTAAATCTGAAATGGGACAGAAAGCAAGAAGCAATATCATATGCAGACATCGAACCCCATTTCGAAGGCGCTCTCCAATTAGGCAGAGTCTGTCATTCCGTTCCTATCCATGTCATCTGGGGAACCCGGAACGATCTCGTGTAAGTGCCTAAGAATCATAACACGTCTTTCCGTCGTTCATCCTAGCCACATTCCTCAGACCCGAATTCATCCAAAACTCATTAAGCGACGTTTCGGAAGGTCGTGTTGTGGCATCCGTCACCAAGGTTAAGAATGCGGGGCATATGGCGAGTTGTTCATGTCTCTACGCCCGCTCAATTGCTTACCCGGTTGTTTCCGAAGGTTGTTCAAGAACAACCTGATTTACTTGCCCGTGCCATCGCTAACATTCTTGAAGGCCTAGCCAATGTAGCAAGGCCGAAGCTCTGACCTGGCCGATTTACCTCTTGTACAGATAAACTATTGATCGTACTCGAGCAGGTCGCGATTCATTGAAACATACATGTTATACCCGGAAGTCATTCGTACATTGCAGCATGGAGACTAGGCCCGAAAATAAACAACTAACGTCCCAAAAAGTTGATAAAGGACGGGTTAACCAGAACAAGAAGGATTCGAAGAACAAAAATAAGAACAAAAAATGAACGAAAAATGAATGCATAAGTCGAAACAAATAGGTATCCTGGACATAATCTCGTTACTCGTACAAGCTTAACCAACCTTCTTCTGTCAGTTCGTGACCACTTCAAATACATACACTCTCCAAAACTTTAATTGTCGTCGAATTGCACGGTCTTCTCCACGTTGACTTCCACATTCTGGACATACTGCCTATCCACGACCTGTGGGTTCTGAGAAAATTCACACATGGATGAATGAGTTCGCCGTGAGGCACCTTCGAGTGAGCATGATTCAGAGCCTTACGAAGAACTGCAGGCCCTGCGGGTTTCTTATTGCTTCAAGACCCATGAGATCATGCGCTTTAGGGCGGCTCCTCCTGATTTCTCCACGTGTGTTTAAACTGCATGGCACAAGAAGAGGGAAGAGTTAGGATCAAAGAACGCTAGAAAAGTTCTCAGGAGAAGAGGAACCCACGTCGCGAGGAGAGAATTGGCGTATACTGAAATAGCTCGGTGAGATGTTTGTATTGTATTTAGTGAGAGCGGGAAACGAAACTCACACTTTCCGATTACGAAGTGGAGGCCCAAGAATATTAAGCTGTTGTCTAGAATCAACCACTGTTGAGGATGTAGAAGGTAGAGATTCAGAGAACTTGCGGTGATAGATTCTAGCGATACATACACATATCATTGATATTACGGTGGCAGCACTTAAAAGAATCAGTCTGTCATGCTTTAACAGCGACGGTAAGTCATCAGCAACCTACCTGGTCAATGATCCGATTTCGAAGGTGTACAATATGAGAGCATCAATGATTTCGTTGAGGCTGGAAGGATTTCGAGTGAGCGAATGAAATATATGTTGCGTCGATCATCGACATACCTCATGGACTGCCTTCGACTCCTTTGCAGGAGGAAAAACAGCAGCAACGTCACGAGGATATCCACGGCGGACGATAGAGCAAGTCCAACAGAGAAAAGCCACTGTGTACGGTGTCTGTCAGTAACGGTAGTGGACGAAAAGAATCGCATTTCACTCTAAAATGCTGACGAAAGAGCGTGTAGCTTTTCAGCGTTATCCTAACAGAGACTTCGTAGTCAGATATCCAGCGATCGTTCGTGACTGGGAGATGTATAACCAAGCAGCTTACATCTCTCCTCCTGATACTAGAAATACGGGGAATAGATTAAGAGGAGCCAGCACGTAGAGGTATTCGATTCGTACCAGACGCGGCAGCTGGACTCTAACTCAGCATCGTTACGTATATACGACCTTGAATAAACACTCACCCAATCTCCCGATGGCTAAGAAAATCTTTTACATGTGTCAGATCAGCGTCAAAGTTTAATTGCAGCTGAGAGGATTCACAATAGGAGACGTAAAGTACCAATTCTTTTTGCTGACTGTCAAATTATGAGTAATTAAGAATGACGAAATGAAACTGCAGATGTCTCTTACGGAGGAATATTCTGTGGGCAAAGAAGCTGATTACCAATTAGTACACGATAAACGAAGGAAAATCAAGACTGTTCTACGTACCATTGGGAGAAGAAGGTAAGAACGGCCTTTTCAAGGCATCAGTAACCTTTCTGCGTGGAGCCTGAACAGGTCCAACTGACCGTAAATATGACACTAAGCTATCAAAGTATCGAGCGGGTGAGTCAAAATATGCCACAATCAATGCATGTACACACTGCAATGCTCCTGTACGTCATGATCAAATCGAAGTCGAGTTTTGTAAGCACGGAAGAGATCATACTTGGGAATAAAATCGACCCTTCCATCTTTGCCGAAGTGAGCAATGAGATAGTCCCACATAGCGGCAGTGACGAAACAGCTATGTGCTAGATCGAGAATCCTATTCATGTTCAAAACTATCTTGTTAAATTCTCGCAGCATGCTTGGGCTATGTATATGACCAAATGTAGAAAACCTACCAGACCGTGATAACCTATGAGTCTTGCTATCAGACACAAAACTGCCCAAGAGCGCTTGCTAGTACTAACCAAACCTTTCAACCTCCTTTTGTCCTTGGGATATAGCTTGAAAAATACAATGCACTGAGCTGTGACAATTCCTGAAAGGCTTTTGAGGATCGATCAAGAAGGGTGAGGGTTATCGTCATTTGGCGATATGAGAAAGAAACCTCATACCCAGATGCAAAAATGGCGCCCAACAAAAGAGCACCATAGGTACCTGGTACGACCTCCATGCGGCGAAGACTGGGGGTAATGGTTATCCTGCTTCCTAATACAGATTTATCCCCAGTTTTATAATGCCTTCTGGTATGGCGAAGCGCCTTACACCCTGTTGCTTCTTTCTCAAATAGTCCAGTCGAGGTGGGAGAATATACATCGGTTACAGTGCGGATTGTGGGCAGAACCATCACGTAGGGACATTTCCAGTGAACTGCATCATGAAAGCGTCAAAATGGTGCCGAAGCTCCCTGACAAATTATATAGGAACGTTATGAGATCAATTTTGAGACTAACGAAGACTCACGAAGACTCACGAACATCCATTTTCCGTGGTATATCAGAGAATCAAACGCCGCTGTAAAGCGAACAATCATCCATCGCAGCCGCGCAGATGTTACCTGCATACCATGCACAGCCTACCTGAGTTTCATTTGGGTACTGATCATGAGAAGCAAGATCATACGAATTGTAATTGGTGCAAGGAAAATACCGGCTTTGGTTTTGGGAGGAGTAGATAAGTCTGGCTTCGGAGAAATATTCAAACTGTCTTGGCATACCAACCGGAGGAATAAGTAATCTCCATCCAATCTCAACGACGAACAATAAGCTTTGAGATAGAAAGTAAACCTTAAACAAGCCCACCATCAGGCCAGTCCCGAACAGTCGGTTACAGGGCGCATTGTGAGCAGAACCATCACATGGGGGACATTCTCAATGAACTGCATCATGGAAGCGTCAAAATGGTGTCGAAGCGCCTCGATAAATTAAAATTGATCTTATGAGATCAATTTTAACACTCACGAAGACTCACGAAGACTCACGAACATCCGTTTTCCGTGGTATATCAGAGAATCAAACGCCGCTGTAAAGTGAACAATCTTCCATCGCAGTTGGGCAGATGTTACCTGTATACCATGCACAGCTAACCTGAGTTTCATTTGAGCACCGAACATTCGACGTAGGTAAGCCATATAAGGTGCAAAGCTCAAAGGCCTAAGTGGGCAATAAGTATTACTTTAATATGTTTATGTTACTCATTTTATTTCATCTATTAATCACGCAAGGCTGAAGCACATTTAGTAGCTATTGCAACTGCGCAATGAACGGAACAGCACACCTTACCACGCTTGCAAAACGCGCCTCGAGACTTGCTGGAGACAGGAATCGCTGCGTGCCACGCAGTGCTTACTTGTTAAGAGCATAAGTGAGAAGTCAGAGCCTACTCAGCGAATGAAAGAAAGCAGTGGTGGTGAGGAGATGGTGATACGAAAGGAATGATAAAGGCATGAAGCAGATCAACGAGTGAAAGTCAAAGAGGAAAGGAAGAAGCGAAATGAGAATGACGTAAACAATTAACGAAATAGGCAACATTACTGAGTATTTCACGTGATGTCATGGTCGGCTTTCGCCGTGACTGGCTCAGTTATAAGCTGTTGTTTGATCATGGACTCATGCGCACATCGCCATTGCATGTACTACAAATAGATGGTTGGCCAATAAAGGACATACCGCTATTTCATGCTCGAGCTTCTTGGTTATACAATGTAGCCACATCTGGAGCCAGGGCCGTCCTTGTGACCTTTCTTGTTCCGTATAAATATAGAATGTAAGGGAAAGGGGCAAACCTCGAACTCGTGGGTCCTTTGCTCCTCTTTTAGTTTCGTCATCTCACCGATAAGCCTTCTTTACTTTCGCCCAGCTGTTATGCCAGCTCTCGCATATCCACCATTCCCTGATGATGTGCCAACTCACCCCCTGCTGATCATTGATTACCAGCTAATAAAGAACCGAAATGCAGAAGAAATCGAAAAGTTGTGGGAAGCCGGAACAAAGCTGGGTTTTTGGTAGTAAGTCGCTCCATTGTTCCATGGGCAAAGGTGCTTAACTGAGGTACGGCAGTCTAAGAAACCACGGAGCTGATGATCTGGTTGATGGGATGTTTTCGCTGGGAGCTGAAGTCATGGCTCTTCCTATGGAAGAGAAACTGAGATTTGAACAGGGAGACGATGGAATGTCGTTCGGGTATGTACATTTCCCTTCCTTTACAGCGTCGTCCGTTCCCGGCCCTGACCAGACTTCGCATCGCAGATACAAGGCTGCAGGTGCAAACGCCGTCGATGCAACCGGTGAACGTGATACCGTAGAATTTCTGAACGTGGCGAAGGACGACGCATTGGCGTGGCCCCAGCAAGCTAGGAGAGCATACCCGGACACAGCAAACGCTCGAATGGAACCCACCATCGTTCCATTCGTCAGGAAATCACTGGAAGTCAACAACACTCTTCTTGAAGTATTCAACGACAGACTTGGCCTTCCATCTGGTACTCTCCTCCGTTTCCATACCGCAGGTGAGTATAGTGGGAGTGAAGCCCGGATTATCAAGAACCCTCCCACCTCCAACACGACCAAGCAAGCCATTGGGAGCCATACCGATTTTGGTACGCTTGTGAGTGACCATGAGAAAGATCCTGCGACGCAGTTATGTGCTAATTTTGTCATGATAAGTCCTTCCTTCACAATCGCCTAGGAGGCCTGCAGGTCTTCGTTCCCGGTGCCGAGTCATGGCAATATGTAAAGGTTTGTAATCGCTCTTTGCGTGATGCCTTCTTGAATTAATTTCGATTGAAAAAGCCTATTCCCAACCACGCAATCTGCAATATCGGGGACGCATTGGCTATCTTTAGTGGAGGTATTCTCCGCTCTAACCTCCACAGAGTCATGTATGTCCGAAATGCCCGTTCTCGCGCGTGGGCACTCCCTGATTAACATCTACTCAGCCCCCCGCCAGGTCTCCAGGCTGGACTTGAGCGCTGGTCATTGGTGTTCTTCACGAGACCTGGTAATTCGTCCTTGTTAACAGCACTAGTTCAAGATAGTCCCATGATTGCCGAGGCCGTTCGCTCTGCCCCTCCCGGAAAATTCGAAACAGGGTCAACGGCTTTGGATTGGTTTTCGAGGCGAATTAAGAACCAGCGAATTAAGAACCGAAAGGTACGTCTGTCGGTTTAACTCGTAACCTGCCTTTATTGATCAGCATTGTTTAACTTCTGTAGGGACCAGAGACTTGGATGGCTAGCCGAGGTACGGAACAAGTCGAGGTCTAACGGATTTTGTCGCGTTCGAGTTCATATTTTTGACGCTCAAACTGTACAATGCTGAACGTGCATGTTTTTTTTTATATATCTTTTGGAAAGACTCAAATGCGTTCTCTATTCTCTGAGAATTGAATGTTGAATGCTTCCCAAACTCACTCATCTTTACACTTGGAGTTTTTCTTAGAGCGATAAATATCTCCTGCCGAGATCGTCCAGCTTCTATAATTGGTTGGTTGTTATTCTACAATAATAGGTCGCTCCCGAGACCACATTCGTATTTGGTCTAGCCCATGATTTGATGCACATGCTTTGACATATTTGTCCTTTATGATCAATTTCGTCATACTGTGCTGGTTCGAGATAACCGTCATGGCAGCCCTCAACGTCCACAAACCGCCCAATCTCATACCAGCTCTTCGCATCGCCCTGCGTGGACACGCTATCCTCGAGAACCCGCGATATAACAAAGGTACAGGGTTCACTTTAAAAGAACGGAAAGCCTTCGGATTGGAGGGACGGCTCCCTTATCGGACCAACAGCCTCGACGAACAATGTGATCGTGCTTATACTCAACTCAACCAGCGAGATACGCCGTTGCGTAAAAATACGTTCTTACAGAGTCTGAAGGATCAGAACTGGATCCTTTACTTCTCGTTATTGGCTCGTCACCTCAAGGAGTTGATCCCCATCATATACACTCCAACTGAGGTACGTGGGCTTCATCTGTTTCTCTTTGCGATTCGGGGGTTGATTGGGTGAGCCAGGCAGAAGCAATCGCATCATATTCACACATCTTTCGTCGAAGTGACGGCCTCTTCCTAACATTCCCTGACGAAGATATCATGGAGGAAATGTTTTTGGAGCAGACACGCGGACGCGATATTGAATTGATTGTTGTTACGGACGCAGAAGCCATCCTCGGGATCGGGGATCAAGGTGTCGGGGTTAGTATAGGACTTTATTCGTTGTGCTCCTTTCTAAATAATTTCTGAAATACAGGGCATCGGTGTAATTATTCAATTGACTTGTGATATCTTACGGGAAGCTCACGTCAAGTTCAGATTTCTACAGCAAAATCTGTCATATACACGTAAGACTACCCTCAAGACGGCGGTGTGTTAAGTGGAGCGGGGGATCCGTCGCTAACTGAAGAATATTTTTAGGCTTGTAGGCGGTGTTGACCCTTCTAAATCTCTCAGTGTGACGCTCGACGTCGGCACAAACAATGAGGACCTCTTGAACGACCCGTTGTATGTGGTATGCCTGCATATTTTTATTTTCAAACATGGCCCATCGTTTATGTATTAACTGTAGGGATGGCCGGAGAGGCGCATTCGAGGAGAAGCATACGACAGATTTGTCGATAAGTGAGAGCTTGTACTTCTCTATCCAATATGTGCGGTGGATAACATGATCGTCAAGATTTGTGCAGCTCGTCCGAAAGTATTATCCTCACAGCCTCCTCCATTTCGAGGACTTTGGTGTAACCAATGCTCATCGTATCCTGGACCGATACCACGATACGCATGCCGTTTTCAACGATGATATGTACTGTCGTGCCTATCTTTTCACTCTGAATGAGAGCTAACCAATGCAGGATTTGATCTCATAGCCAAGGAACAGGGGCGGTCACTCTCGCTTGCATTATGTCTGCTATACGTGTTTCGAGTCGTGCACGCGCATCTGCCTCTTCACCCGAAAAGAAGAAACTTTCCGAGCAACGATACATTATCTTCGGTGCAGGATCTGCCGGCATGGGAATCGCCGTTCAGCTCCGCGACGCAATAGTCTCTGCGGACGGTCTATCTCGTTCCGATGCCAACCGTCTCTTCTGGATGATTGACAGAGATGGGCTGTTACACCAGAATCTGGAAATACAAGGAGTCACAGAGCACACGAAGGAGTTTGTCCGGCCTGCTGAAGAAGGATGGGGTGGGAACGAACATGTGTCACTTTTGAAAGTCGTGGAGAAGGTACGGCCCACTGTGCTGATCGGGTGTTCCACTTCTGCAGGCGCGTTTACGAAAGAGGTTATTGAGGCAATGATGCGAGGGTTGGATGAGGGCGCCCACCCTATCATCCTGCCACTTTCGAATCCTAGTCGCTTGGCTGAAGCAACGCCGAAGGATCTCATGCATTGGACAAGTGGCAGAGCCCTCATTGCCACGGGAAGTCCCTTCGAAAGTGTCAAGATGAAAGTTGACGGAAAGGACATGGAGTTCTTGTGAGCTTATTTATTCTCACATTCATGCGTCGGGAGTTAATGCATACTGCTCTGAATCGTATAGCATTGCAGAATGTAACAATGCGTTGATCTATCCGGGCCTTGGATTCGGCTCGATCTTATCTCAGTCTCGGACAGTCACTGATACAATGCTCATCGCTGGCGCGAAGCGTCTTGCTGAGCTTTCCCCTGCGATTAGCAGTACAGATGACGGGGAATATAACGGGGCAGCTTTGCTGCCCGATTTCGGGGATTCACCTAGGGTCAACTTCGAGGTGGGCGTCACTGTTGCAGAACAGGCTGTGAAAGAAGGTACTGCGACAGCTGACTGGTCGGGACCTACTGATGAAGAAAGAGAAAGGGGAATCCAGGAGGTACGGAATAGGGCGGAGAAGAAGGTATGGGTGCCGATTTACCCAGAGTACATCTACGACCAGAATGGTCAGAACGATGCGTAATAAGTAAAGGTTGGAAACTGATACCCGAGATTCGAGCCATCAACATAGGAGATAAAAATATGAAGTTAAAGATTAGGAATACAATTCGGATACATGGTGTCATGCATAAGTACTAGTGATTTACAGAGTTAGTCGGCTTGTACTACCTGCCCAACTTGAAGTCGGCGGCGATATTTAGGCAGTCAGCGAATTGCGTCTAATGATATATGAGAATTCAGAGAATTTAACAACACGGTACATGCTAATGGTTCGACAATGCATCCTGTCCACTGCGACTATTTGTTTGATATCACAGGCTATTACAGCCGTTAACATAGACGATTTATATTCCCCATTCTGAGGACACTCTCAAAGGATAATTATTCGTCTTTGGCTTCGTTTCCATCAGTCCATGTCAACTAAAAGACCGAGCAGATATTCCTTTATATAACATGTGACATTTTTAATACGATCCCGGAATGAACAATCTCCACGATGGGTCAAATAACTGCCTTGTTGACATCTTCGTCAACGAAGTTTCATTGAGGTTATTGGGGCCACTCGAGGCTCTCTAAATCTTTGACATCTCAGAGATTCTACAGGTCGTTTCGGTCCAGATAGCGGTCCATAAAATATCCAGTAGCTGAGGCCATGGAACTTCCAGGCCAATGACGTGTCTGGCAGTAAAAAATTTCCCGTACCCGTCGTGTATTGGGTGGACGAAATGCCGAAGGCTGGGCAGAATCGTTCTTGAAGATCAGCTTCAGCGGAGACAGCTGCGATGCGAGCAAGGAGGGCGGATAATCCTACAATCCTTCGAGAACGAGTTCCTCGATAAATAGAAGACCTCGGAGCAATGTAATTAATGCGTCCTCGTTCGCTGTGAAGTAGGGCAGGTGAAGAGAGGTTATGATGCACCCTGATCGTTCCGCAAAAGAAAAAATAAGGTTAACGCTGGCGCTTCCCATCCCTTCGAAAACAAGAGTTATGTGCCTCAGAGTGGATGATATGACCTCGGTCAAAAAACGATTGATGTCAGAATAGGTAATCTGGTCGAAGTAAAGTTTTTGAAATAAAGAAAGAGAGAAAGGGGTGTGTAGAGTTGCCGAGTCCGCTGTCTGGGACTTAAAAAGGATCAAGGCGAGCCTACACTCAATTACATTCGGAGCTTGGGAAAGCATTTCGATGCAATCCTTCATGGTGAAAACCTTAGATGAGATGTGGGTGAGGGATCTTCAACCCAATTTGGCCGATTGAAAAGATAGGTTTCGACGTGAAGATAACGTGGCCGTAGTCGACATGGAAGATGGTGGTGTCTGAAAGGTCTGTTATATCCCACGAAGAACGGCCTTCTCCATTCTGTGCTGTTATCCTTAGCTCTCGCAGAAGGGGAGCGTCGCTGGTATGGCTGTCTACATTGAAAGCTGATAAGAGCTCGGCGGGCTGCTTAATACAAAGGTTCTCCCAGAGAGACGAATGGCTGTTGATAACGTCGATGAAAGGTACGAACTCTGCGTGAAGTGCGTCCAACTCAGGAATTCGGTTGGTATAAGCACTATAGCCGGCGAACTTTGGTTGTATATTGAAAGTGAGAGATTGTCTGCCATCGATAGTCATTGTCAGAAGATCTCCATTTGCAAGCGATTTGGAGGAGCATCGAAACCACCGTATTAAGGGCCATAATCGTTAAGATCATAACCGCAATACTAATAGAGCTTGAGCCTCACGTCCTTCCCCAAATGGATGGTGTTCTGTGAGATTGCACGCCATTTCTTGCAAACAGCACTCAACGTGAGTGGGGTAGAGAAGTAGCGCGATGACTTCAAGTCAAGGTCATCATAATTGGTGGTCCAGAAATCATCTGCAATAGACGCCTCTAAATTGAGAGAGATGACCTAAAGGGGTATTCGGCCATTCGGCGGGTCATGCTCGTCGTTGACCGCTGCGGACATATGTTCGTAGGCGGTAAGTAAGCCCTCGAGAAGGGTCGTCCTTTCGGAGATTTTCTCCTCCAGCTTCAGGTAATCGGAACAGGCCAGCCACTATCTGTCATCTGTGCACTTGCATTTTTCAACCTTCTTGTCGGAAGGTTCCTTGAGCTTCCGGTAGAAAATTCATTTAGAACGGTTGCTCAAAATGTCTATACAACCCAAAGTTGGTTATTCATTGGGATATTGTCCAGAAAGTAAGTCACTCACTCTTTGAAGAAGACTTGGTGGCACCACGTTTTCCTTCGTTGTTCGCGTTCGTTCCTTTCGTGGTTACGTTGTCGTAGTTCTAGGGTTGGGTTATTTTTGCTGGTATTAATAACGTTGTTATAAAACAGCGTTATTACCGTGTTCTTCACTTGTATAAAACCAGAACTTCGGTTTTGATATACATATGATGTCAGATATACTCAAAACTAAGGAAGCATACTTCGAAATGAAATACTAATTTAGAGCACTATTTCGCATATTTATCCTATTCTAGAGAAGAAGGGTATGAACTGGAACAATTGACGAAAATTTACTTTATAGGTATTTCAACAATCTAGAAGAAATAAAATCCGGTATCTCGCAATTTTGAATTGTAAAACTATTCCGCCATCGCTCTGGCATGCGCAGTTGGGGTCCAAAATACGTGGAGAATATTCAAAGAGCGACACTGGATACGAGTTCCATTTTCGGACTTGCGTGTACAGTCGGACGGGGCAGTCGTCTACGTCGCTTCTTTTGCTTTCCACTGGGGTGATCGAGGGTAGGCCAAGAGGCGGAGGCGCGAGGACCATTTCTTCTGAATTGGCACACGGTGCTGTTCTGGGGAGAAATGTGGAGTTTGCCAAGAGGCGGGTCATATTAGGTCCCGACGCTCTTGTATCGCAGCTGACTAGGCAGGCCACTTACTGCAGCTTGAATCGCTGAAAACAAGCTAAAAACGTGAATTCTGTAGGGAGTGGCCATCAGCCAATGGACACGGTAATTGAAGGTTTGATATCTATCTGTGTAATCCGTGAACTTTCTCCCGCGCTGGGGTCATAAGTGTCGTCGTAACCGAAAACGAGTTGGTGACAGTAAACCGTAACGAATGTCATGTTTGTTCAAAGTTAACCGTTAAGGCCTGAGGTTTAGTGATGGCTGAACGGCAACTATCGACAACTGTCGGACATCAAACGTACAAAAATGTCTTATGAATGAACAACCCGGGGTTTCAAACAGCTTATCTGGAAACCCAGGAGCTACTATTGGAAAATGGGGTTTGTAAATAGATTAATCCTCAGGACTGGCTGGAATCCATTTCGTATCTTCCGCGCAAGCCGAGTACGCAGATCATTCAACATGTCTCATAGAAGTACATGCAGTCCAAGCACAGCTAGCTAATTTGAATAGCTCTGAGGTACGTAGCCTAAGTAAGATATTCTGTGTTTAGAACAAACATACGTGAACTTGGCCGGCCCATCCTGACTGTAGAGGTCACTGAAGCCGACTCCGGTTCAAATACAAGCACATCAACCAGAGTATTCTGCCATTCCTTTGTGCTTTGTTTTTATCGATGAGCCGAAAACCATCCGGTATGCTTATATGAAATGTCGATGCTAGAAGCTATCTTGCTCATTTATTCTCACCGAAGACGTCGTGAATTCATTCAACTTTGTGGGGCACCACTGCTCTGGCACCTCCTGATTCCCGGGACGCTTTTACTGGTATGGTGTATCACAGAATGTGGTATTAAAACATTCCCATTGTTAAAGCGATTCAGAATGATGCTGTACAAGAAAAACTAGACTATATATACTCTTCTTGGTTCTATGATTAAAATATCCCGATTTAGAACCATCGTTAACTCCTCGTACCTAAAATAGATCTCTAGAATTAAACGCCGGTGGACGACTGAAACGATTTGTCCTCCATCGGTCTGTCTATATAATGTGCATGATACTTCAACTTGCTCTCTAGTGATCTTCTCAAAGTTTCGCTTTACAACCAAGTGAGCGGTCTCTCCTTCAGTCGATCATAATACTTACCGTCGGTCGAGTATCATCAGTTTACACGCATCCTATCCAACCAGTATGTGCGTTACTTGCATAAACATAGCGTAATCCTACATGAAAAATTTCTTCTTCAGTTAAAAATGTTTTCCTCTTCATATTTAACTGCCTTCCTCGTCTCTGTGCTCATCGTTCAGGCCGTTGCATTACCCCAGCTTGGAATCAAAAGCAGCGGCAACGCCAACTCTGGCAATGGAAGAATTCACAGCGGCAACGGCGTCGGGGGAATCAACAATGGCAACAGCAACGGGGGGTTGAATAATTATTACCGCCGTGAGCCGGGGCTACAATTTGGGAACCCTAAAGCTTGCTGATCAGCTATACAGGAGTCTTCCCATCAAGGCGGCGACATTCTTGTCGTCATCGTCATCGCCATTGTCGAACCCCCCAAACCCATTCCCACTGTTGTCGTCGACATTAACGCAGCCAGTCATCTTGTCGACGCCGTTTCCGCTGCTCAATTTTTCAGTGGAGTTATCAGTGCTATTATGCCATCCTTTGGTGGATCCAGATTGCTTAATGGGTACGGTATACTGACGTCCTTTGGAACAAATGAGAATTCCAAACGCAATTTTTATTTATTCCGATTTATTTTTGGTAGACTTATAAATGCTATCCTATCACATATTATATCCAAATTTCAAGTCCATTGAGTAAGTCGATCAGGCTGTAGATTATGATCAGATGAGAAAAACCGCTATTTTTGTACGTCACACTTTTCTTTCAGTGAATATTGCTTCATTGAGAGATCTTTTGGTTAAATAAATTACATCTGCCGTTAGGCATACTACTTTTTTCCTTTTAGATGCACTTTAAATGAAGAAAATCTATTCTGAATTGACTCCACAATTGACGAGGAACTGAAGGCGTGATACGAGAGGACGTTGAAGAAGAGGAATGGCGGCCAGTCCGCGGCGGTCACACTTGTCCCAAGGAACCTCAATGTGACATTTGAACTTCTCACTTTATCCCATATTTTACAACTATCCACATGGACTTCCTGCATTCATCTTTCGATATTTCGGTACTTTGTAATGTCTAAATTAGTTCTATATAGTTTTTCTTAGCTTAAATTTGATCAGAATTACCATATCTTAAACGTTATCCCATAGAACTTCAGTATACTGTAGTACTACCACTGCCACTAGTTCCGCTGCGTGCTCCTGAATGTTGGCTGATGTGTGGGTTCTCCGCGCCATGTCGAGGATAGGCTACCACTCCCCCTCCGGCCCCCGGGTACAGGGTTGACCGTCTTATGAGGACGAGAGGGTTGAGGCCTGGAACAGTCTCTCATGGGCGTTCTTCTGGTTACAGCAATTTATTTGCTACTCGGGGTTGATTCGGGGCCCATAGAGCTCTTGGGGCGCGGAGAGCTTTGGCGAAGATTCGAAATGGAATCGGAATTGGGTCAGATGAGATAAGATTAGATCCGCACATACCGGCGCGGCAGGATCATGACGCGTCACGAGGGAATTGTTTTGTGACGTCATGCTGGTTCGAATTGCGAGTACTGGTAAATAAATAATGCAAAGGTCGAACCACCGTCATTGCCGTCTTTCTCACCTCTCCAAAAGCCATCTATAAGCGCCTCGTACTCTCCTGAAACATAAAAGACATAAGAGCACGTCTGTCTGCCAAAAATCTACGACTTACGACGATATCAACGACAAGTCCAGGTTCGTATTCATAATCATTCTATATGCAAACCGCATTCCGCAGTTTTCCTTGTAGTTGTATCGAAGAACTGAAGTTGTTGCGATCAGATTGACCTTTTCCTCTGTCATACGCAACACAACGAATAAACAAGCGCCGGCTTCCTACGAATAACTTGAATCTGACTACGACTTACACGTCTCGGAACGCCCTGGAATTCTGATTCGGATTATCATAACGAAACGAAACTCTGCATTGTAAGACAATTTTACAAACATTCTGCGTCTTTGAAATCGAGTGAAAACATGTCTGACGGGAGTTTCTATCTTTTCCTTCCTTATCCCTCCTTCGTTCCTCCCACCCACTCCACTGCCTTTCTCGAAATTGCACTTCGTCACCGGATATCTGTGCCTTTTGCTTTGCTCTTTTTTTCAGGATCTGCAAACGTTGTATAACGAACGAAAGAAACACAAACACTTAACGCCCCCACTCACACGAAGCAATCAATCATCATGGACGCCATCTTCAGCAGGGGACATCCCAGTGAGTAATTTATTTCTCATCCCACACGATTCCCTCCCTCTCTGACCTCTACCCTCCTCTTGCTCCTCCGCAGTCATGTTCGGAGCTCTCGTAGTGTTTTCCATCATTGAGATGTGCATAGCAGCCTGGCTGACCGCGCGCTACAACACCCACCACAACAACCTCAACTCGGACCTCCGTGCACGCGTTCGGTACCTCCTCTTCGTCTCTATCTGGACCATTATATTCTGCTCGGCATATTTGGTGATGTTCTTAGTCGCAGCAG
Source organism: Psilocybe subaeruginosa (assembly GCA_027604855.1). Taxonomy (NCBI): domain Eukaryota; kingdom Fungi; phylum Basidiomycota; class Agaricomycetes; order Agaricales; family Agrocybaceae; genus Psilocybe; species Psilocybe subaeruginosa. The sequence goes on from JANCIO010000114.1 coordinate 95,451, forward strand.
GGAGTGCGTTTGCGGGTGTGGCGTCGCATTTCCTCTTGTGAGTTGTGTCTCAGAAATTTACTTATTGTATAGCTGATGTTTGCGATTTCTTTCCTCTTTACCCCCTTCTCCCTCTTTCGCGGTTGAAACGTTGTTTTCCTTGTATTGCGATTGTAGCTTGGCGGTGACGTGGATCCTTTGGCTCGCAGCAGCTGCGGCAATCACCCAAACGCTCGGAGGCTCGCTTAATTGCAGCACGCAGATCGTGTTCGTCTACTGCGGACAGCTGAACGCCCTCGAAGGCTTTGCGTGGCTGATTTGGGTGCTGCTGACGTTTGCGCTCATCGCTGTGCTCGTACGCGGGATCCGATCTGCGAAGAATGGAGATGGGTATTCGGCAGCGCTGTATGACGCTTAAAGGATATCCTTCCCATATCTGGGGTTCCCGTCCGTTATTCTCCGATTCCCGACCGTACGACCCGCCCTATCCATTCAAATTTTGTGCATGATCACTGAGACCCTACGTCCATCTACGACCCACACCCACGCACATGATCACGCCTAACGTTCTAATATTTGCCCAATCCTCAATCCCCAGCCGTACATCTTCATTCTTCTTTTTTATTAATTACACCTTGACATCCAACCCTGGAACAAATGACGGCCACCGGTCCACTTCTTGCTGCTTGCTACGTAGGACTGGAATTTGTCATGGAGGGACGGACGTTCCTACTACTTACACTTTCTACTAACCCTGTTGCTTCGTCCTTACCTCACCATTTTCTCCCTTTCTTATCCCTTTGCGTTGGAACTTGCAATTTTTTTGTCTAGCCCGCTCACCCTCTTTCCTCCCCCCCCTTGTTTGTCTACTTTCGAGCCTACTTTATTTTGTGCTTTCAATTTCCAATGCTGTACCGGTGGTTCTCTTCTCTTTTGTTGTCTTTCGAACTCTTTCTTGCTGTATGGCCCTTACTTAGGCCACGGTGTATTTGTATTAATTAATGTCTTTTTTTTCTTATTTTTTGTCTTTCTTTTCCTGAAGTTCTGACGATCCGCATTGGCCCGGTTTGTATGGAAAGCAGGACTGGACTGCTCAATATTTGGCTCTGCCGCATGATGGCCGGATATTGCTAGGTCCCAGGTTTGATATTTAATATTGATATATGAATTATATAATTCTCAATGTCGTTCAACCTTAGCTATGACGCCAAACTGCGACGGAATTTCCACCTCTCAAGTTTGTACTCGGCACTCGGTGTTCCTTATTCGTAGTTTTGAGTCAGTTAATGTACATTCAACACAACGGTTTTTCCTTAATCTATGACTGATATTGTTAAAAGCTGAAAAGGCTCCACCACAACAAGAACGCTATAAGTGGAAATTGAATTTTCTCAAAAATTCTGTCTCTTAGAACTCAAACTGCGATATAAGGACATGATAAAATTGCGTTTGGTACGTAACATCGTTTTAATCTTATTGACATTGCGCTTATTCGCAACTTTTGTAGATTTGACAAATTTTCTGGGCACTTGTACGATACTTTCGCAACCGGGTAGGTATGCCCAATCAGTACCTTTAAAGAACTCAACCTATTCCCCTCACTGATACCCTGCCAAACGTGAGAGTGAGGAATCACTCAAATTTTGCTTCCATCTCAGCTCAATGAACGTGATATTACTACCAGGTGGAAAGGCTTTCCTGCAGTGTTTATGTTTACAGATGACGCTTCCAGCTTGTTCTGTTGTGAAGTCAGCTTCATAGTCAGAGTTTTTATTGGTCCCTGAAATCTAGAAGAGCGTTTATTGATGAGTACAAATGAAATTTGAGTGTGAACAACAGTGAGACATGAATGACGAAAAAATTGAACCGAATATATAAATTGGGCCCTCTCATTTGTGTGACAATCAGCGGAATTGAACAGCGGCGGGACAGCACATTAGGAGTACAAATATTCTGGAAAATTCACCCACGCAGTGAATTGCCTTTTCATGGATCCGAGGCGCAGAACTGGTTGTATAGACTAGTCGGGAGCATTCATTGAACAAAATAAAAAGGTGACGAAAACTAGCAATAATGGAAAATTGACTGAATTTAAGAAAAGGTTACATTCTGGGCGATTTGATGTGTACAAGAGAGTTGTGTTTCCATTATTGAGCACAAGCAGGCAGTGTCAGACAAAACAATGGGGAAGATGTTGAAACTTGAAAGTCCAAATTCAATTCTCAAAATGCCAAAAATCCCGAGAACTACTTTTCGGCAGGGTGATTCAATGCCGCACAAACCACGGCCACAGTGAACAGTTCCGAAATCGTTTCAAACTTGAGGGAGAGACCAGTTGCCCATGCAGCGGCGCCGAAATCGAGACACGCGAACACATTCTCTGCCACTGCCCTCGCTACACAGAGGCTCGCACAAACCATTATTTGAAAATGAACCTGTCCCCGACTCCACACACACGAAGATAACGATGACTACGAGACCTCTCCTATTCTCCTCTATGCTCCCGTTCTTCTCTACAGTATGCCTTTTTTCATGTTTTCTTTCTATATGCCGCATAGTTTTTAGCTCCTTCCTTTCTATATCATTCTTCCCCCTCAACTTACATGCGATGACGCCAATAAATGGTGCCTAGTTAATCTCACCGGCTCATAATGAGCCTTACTTTACATCTCGGTATACCGTACAAATGAACCCTTAGATATACAAGTTCGTCGCTCTCGATGTTTCGAGCTCTAGTAGATACAATAGCATAGAGAGGTGTACACTTACACCCGTGCGTCTTAGCACCTCGTCTGCTTGTTGCACGATAATTAATAAAAAGATTCAAAAAAAAAAAAAAAAAAAATCTCAAAATGCGTACACTGAGTCATTCTAAACGTGAAGTAGATTATATAATTTATGAATCAACATTAGAAATCAAATTTGGGACCTAGCAAAATCCGGCCATCATGCAGCAGAGCCAAATATTGAGCAGTCCAGTCCTGCTTTCCATAGGTTTGTGGTCGATCGATCAACCATACGTCATGTTACTTACGTATTGGATATCCCGCACACGTGATGGAGTGGACAGGGGCTCATAAAAAATACGGTTTACTAGAATTTAGTTAGTACTTAACGTTCAGGTAAGGACGCTGGTAGCGCCACTTTTATTGGACGCTTTCTAGAGATGGATTAATCATTCTTCAATTTACATATAACCTCCTTTTTTCTGTTTCATTGATGTATGGGCCTATCCCCTCTGCAGTTTCGAAAACTGCGAAGATCTTTGCTAGAAGACTGTGAAGAGTAAAGTGTCATAGCGAGGAATGGATAGCATTACAGTGCCGGCACAAACGCAACTACGGAAAGAAATCGCACCCATTGGGATTCATGACATGACGTTGAGTGGCCGTTACGTCCCGTCTTTGCCTCGTGCACTTGAGTCGGGTGAAAGCGATCCGTTCTGTGCACTTTAGTCGGGAAAAAGCGATCCGTTTTGTGCACTTGAGTCGGGTAAAAGCAATCCATGTCGTGCATGGGCGAGGTGTAAGTAAGATCACAGAAGTGTGCGTAGCCCATAACATGTAACTCCATTCATCTACTCCGTTGAAAACGATGCCAAGAGCAAGGTGGGAACTTCGATTTAAACGGCCTCTTCTTGTGATCGATTAGACGCCTGTTAGGGCGCTCGCATTACGTGCAGCTGTAGATTTCCATACACCGTGAATTATATCTCGGTGAAAAACAATAGCGATGATGGTAATCAATTGAGCGCATATGAATCTCTTGCTTCTAGTACACACACGTTAGGTGTATGCGTAGTTTTCCATACACCGTTGGCCTACTAGTCTAGATACATGCATCGAACAAAGGTACTCCCATCTCAGGGACTCAGAAAAATATATATAAAGCCGACATTTATGCTCTGTCTCTCCAGTTCATCAACTCTTACACTTGTTTTCTCACAATACTCAGGTAATTACCATCTCAAGTCTCTGTTGCAGACAACATATTCTTCTCTGTACTGATCCCCTACGTTGCTTAATCAGACATTCAAAAATGCAATTCTCTTTCGCCACCATCGCCGCCATCTTCATCGCTGGTGCTCATCTCGTCGGTGCCTCTCCCGCCCCCGCTGAGGCCGCGACAGACGGCGATTTGACGGCCCAGGCCGCACCTTTTGGTGTCAACATCGGCACCACGTTCAACAACATAGTTGCATGGGTCGACGGACAAAGCAAGTGCAACAATGTTGTCATTGCGGCCGTACGTCCTTCAGGCAGAGTCTTTATTGCACAAAGATACTTACACACCGCTGTTGCGTGTTTTTAGAAGGGCACCAATCCCTGCGGCCACTCTTTCAACCTCAACGGCAGATCCTTCACGCTCAATGGCTGCGGCGGGCCCCTTTGGGTCACCCAGGGCAGCTCCAACACGTTCTGGGCCAACTGTGGCTCGTTGGGCGAGGCGGACGTGTGCGGTGTCCAAACCAACTACCACTGTCTCTAGATTCTCATGGCTAATGAGTTAAAGGTGTTAGATAGAAATATTCTTTCACTAGTATAGCAATCCTTGAGCTGAAAGTAGGAATGTATTATGACGAAGGTTTATTGAAAAAAATACACGTTTTCTGAATGACCTTGCATTTGATGGTGCAGTCTTTGACACTGTGTGCGGGATGATACAATCAATCAGAACAATAACACTCATGCTAATGCTCCATTACACTTCGGGGGTTTCATACTGACAGTGTCGTTTTCAGCAATTGTTTTTTTTTAGAAGTATAGATAAACAAAAACCTTCACTGAAGATCAACCTTTTATTATTTAGATTTTATTCACTATT